>JANIIA010449843.1:0-19340 GCA_027478495.1 Erythroxylum alaternifolium | reverse complement strand
TTAAGGCAAGAAATTCACACACACACACACCCAATATACTCCAACACAATTCTCATACAATTAAGTGTACAAACATCACAAATAATTGAATTAACTACAAAGCCATGAGATAAACATGTTTCTTACCTACTTAAGCTTTCACTTCTTCAATTCTTCAAAATCTCACAAACTCCCTAACCTTCACTACCTTACACGACCATCACCATCTTGAGGGGGTGATATTTAGGTTAGGATTTTTAATGAACCAAAAGAGGAGAAAGCAAGATGAAAGAGAGTATAAGATAGTCACAAATTCAAGAAGTACAAGGAAGAAGAGAAGCTACGGAAAGATGGAGGAAAAAGTTACTTAAAAACACCAAGAACTTTGTTAAAAAGAAGCATCGTGAAAGACCAAGAAAGGAGGATTTGTTTTAGGAAACCCATGCAAACATGGTGGCATGTTAGGCAAGTGACATGTGTCACTTGCCACATGTCATACTCTAAAATCCTTACTTAGGTTCTTTGCAATACAATTCCAATTTCTACTCCAATTTCTCCCCAAATGTCCAATGGCTCAAATTAATAATTCCTAAATTCATGTATCTAAATTCCCAGTGCCATTGGAGAGTCATTTCTAATACCGTTAAATAATCAGTCTACCATTTGGCATTTTTCCTAGTCTAGAAATTACTCCGAAATTTCCAAAAAAAATTCTAAAATTCACTAAAAATCGAAAAACCAAAATGACCCTCTCCAACACAATTTTTAAGCACACAAATCACATTTTTCATAAAAATCACATTTATTAACAAATATACTGGGAAATGTCATGAATGCATGTACAGTCATTTACATTTGCAAAATTCACTATCCACTTGTATATGTATGCATGAACAAGTCAAAACAATTCTAAGCACTTATAAACTATTCCAAATTACTATTTTACCATCCCATTAGTCTTCCACAGCTCCTATAAGAACTGAAAATTGAGCCACTGATACTTTAAGAGGAGACAAAGGGACCCATAAGTATCTTACTGGGAACTCACCTGCTAGGAAATCAACCATTTGTAGAATGTCTTCTTTTTCCCTTCCAAACACTCCTGCTGGGACATTAGACTTGGTGGGGTTAACTCGTAACCCTACAACTTCATTTAATTCCCTCAAAGCCTCTGTAAGAACATGAATAGAAACAAATTCCCCTCTTGAAAAGAGCATAAGGTCATCCGCAAAAGAAAAGTGAGTAATGCCAAGTTTCTGACATTTTGGGTGGAAATGAAATCGAGACTGAGTGGTCTTAACTTCATCAAGTGAGAGTAGTATTCTAGGCAGAGGAGGAATAAGATTGGAGACATAGGATCTCCTTATCGTAGAGCTTTTCTTCCTTTAAACATCCCATACATCCCATGCAATGTCCCATTTATAGAGATAGAGAAGGAAGAGGTAGTGACACACTCCATGACCTACCCAACAAATCTGTGGGGGAAACCTAACTCCATCATAGATTTAAGAAAATCTCATGATCCGGTATCATATTCTTTTGTTATATCCATTTTTATCATGCACCTTGGGGAGATTCGCTTCCTAGTATAACCTCTCACAAGCTCTTGTGCTAGGAAAATATTATCAAGCATTCCCCTTCCCGGTATGAAAGTAGTTTGTGCATGATCAATTAATTTGCCTACTACCAGGGCCATTCTCTCCGATAGGATTTATGTTATCACCTTGTACACCACATTCAAGCAAGCAATCGATCTAAAGTCTGTAACTGTTGGCATGGACTTGGTCTTTAGCAAGAGGGTGATGATGGTGTGGTTAACTTGTCTTAATAACCTCCCGGAGTTAAAGAATTCATTCACAGCCAATAGGACATTTGACCCTACAAGGTGTCATTACTTTTTGAGAAATGCTAAGGTATATCCATCTTGCCCTAGGGCTTTATCATTACTTATGTCAAACATTGCTCGTTTAATCTCCTTATCAAGAACAGGTGCCAACAGAACTTCATGAGTCTCCATATCCAATTTAGGTCCACTGTTGATCACACTACTATCTAGATTGATTGTTTTTATGGTGGTGTCAAGCAATCCTTAATAGTAGTTGACTATACATTCTGCCACTTCCCCCATGGATGTAGTTTTGGATCCATCTTCTTTTAATAGGTGGGAGATATGATTCTTCACACATTTCTTTCTAACAATTGCATGAAAATACTTAGTGCTCTTATCACCTTCCACTAAGTGAGTACATTTTGTTTTTAGTTGAAAGAACTTTCTCTTAGCCTCCAGTAGAAACCCAATAACTTTTCTCTTATCATTCAACTCCTGTTTCAGGTTGTGGTAATCCAAACATTGCAGGGAAGCTTTATATGCCAACTAAAAACTTTCGGTAGCTGCTTGCACCTTTTCAAAATGTATTCCCAAATGCTTGTTTATTTAGGACTTTCAGTGGCTACTTCAAATACTTCAATTTTTTGCAGAGCACATATTTGGCTGAACCCACCACTACATACTCCCAATGATCAGCTATGATACTTCGAAAGTCAGGGTGGTCAAGCCACATATTAAAGAATTTGAATGGTTTTTTCCCTTTTGAATGCAAGTTATGGAAGTTTACTATAATGGGGAAATGATCCAAGTCAGGTAACATCTTTAGAAAACAAGCTAGATATTCACAATCCACCGAGCCCTAACCTTAATTAATCAAAAGCCTATCCAATTTAGCCCAAAGTAGGTTTTTCTACCATATGAAAATCTCCCCTATATAGGAGGCATCTTCCAACCCGAGTGAATAGCAAAAATCTACTAAATCTTTAAAAAGATAAGTTGATGGAGGTTGGCATCCCATTCTCTCTCTTACAGTGCATACATAATTGAAATCTCCTAGGATCATCCAAGGAATGGAAATATCTAACCCTAGCTCCAACAAATGTTTCCATAGTTCCCTTCTTTTGTAAAACTATAGAGTCCATATACAAAAGAAACAAAGAAGCTTTTCTGTGTGACTAGGCAGTATACATTGCAATGGATGAATTGCATCTCAATCACCAAGATATTACATTTGTAATACTAGGGGTTCCATGTTACACACATTTTGCCACTTACAATCCGATCAAAATTTTGACTAAATTCCTAGCCTTTGAACCGATTCTGCATCATTATCCTTAAGCCATCCATAGTTAACTTTGTCTCTAGAAAACAAGCTATTTTATAATATTGCTGTCTAACCAGGTTAGCAGCTTGGTTTTATCGCGAGGCCTTATTTAAACCTTAAACATTCGAGCAAAATAGACTCATTTGGTAGAGGTGAAGGTCCTCTACCTCCTAATCTCTTGGTTGGAGCTACTTTACTCTTGTCGGATCCCAAATTGCTGGATTAAAGCACCATATTTCCTCCTGCTGGTACTGTTTTATTGTTTAGCTTGGAAGATTTGTCAGTAGCTGAAGAGTGCTTCCCTGACACATTTGTACCACTTGAACAATTCCCAGCAGTCTGCCTCCCATTAGTATCTACATTCCCTACTTTTTGTCTTTGCTCCATCAGGCTCTTACCTATAACTTTTTCCTTCTTGGGTTCTACAATGCCAGCACTAAAACCCTCTTTGTGTACTGTTATAAGTAGTTGTACCCTATTAGTGTTACTATCTTGTTGCAGGGTAGGAGTTCCTCTTTGTACTGGTTTTGCCGTCTGTATTAAAATGCCCTTTCCAATATTTCCAAGCCTACGTGAAACTTTCTGCCATTCACCTTCTCCTGTACTAACTTCTGTCCTGGTTGGTTTCATATGTTGACTTTTATTTCTAGGCACAGCAGCAACTTCAGTTTCAAGGTCCTCCTCCCTAGTTTTCCTATATACTCCTTCTGTCCAGTTTAATTTCTTGTCACCTGGTCATGAGCAGATTGCTCCTTTTCTCCTTGTTGTTAATTTACTGTCACTACAGCAACAGTCATCCTTCCCTCTCGAACTGTATTTCCTATTCAATCTGTGTCTAAGTTCCTACAGTTTTAGTGTCAATCTCCTCTTGCACTTGCTTCTTCCTGCTCTTGGATATGCAACCAAAAGGGGTATGACCATTTTTTTACACGCATAACAATATCTAGGAAATGTTTCATACAAAACCTCCTGGGTAAATTTACTACCATTAGGCAGTCGGACATCAAAGTTAAAGGGTGGTTGCTTGGCCACATTTACATCCTCTAGCATTCTCACATACCTTACCTGAGCCTTGATATTGGTTATACGATGGGTACAGATTGGTTTGCCTAGTCTGGATCCTAATTTTGATAGTCCCATCTCAGTCTAAAGCTCTAAAGGCATATTAGGTAGTTGTATCCATATTGGCACATTCATAAACTCTTTATAATCAAAGCAGAAACCAGATGACAGTTTTTTTAACAACAGGGTTTTCCCAAATAGAAGATAAGGTCCACCGGCTAGTATCGAAGTTCTATCTTCTTCTGATTCGAATCGGAAAACAATCCAATCCCCATCATGGGGCAACACTTTACATCGAACACCCCATTTATCCATCATCCCCTCTATAGCCTTCATGCCTGGAAATTTACTAGTGAAGTACCCAACCAAATAGTACCCCCATTTAGTTTCAACTGAAGCTACATTTAAGGCCTCAATAGCTACCTCACCTCCACTTATAAAACCTTCAACTGTAATCTATTATTGAGCTCTCTATTGTTGCTAAAGAGGCTAGCAAAGGAAGGTTTTGGGAGTGTAGTGGAAGTGTTTGGCTAAAGAAGTTGTGTCCTTTGGGTTCTAGGTTCATCGTCTGTACCCTGTTACTTATCCTAAATAAGTTAACTAGACTTTTTGTTAAACATCTGCTGAGCATACCCATCCTCTTCCAAGCTTGCATCCGCCTCACTGGTGTTACCACCCTTCTCATCCGATTCATATGCCTCCTCATCCAATTCAGCATTCTCAATAGACTCATTAGAAGTGGATGCTACACAATCCCCTTTTTGATGAGTACTTCGATTAAGATTTAAAACTACCTTACCTGCATTTACTGTTCTAGAGCTCCCATCGTGAGTAGTCCTAACTCGAGTGCCACCATCATCAGATTGCATTTCGTTACCAGCTATATTGTTCACCCCAATATGGTCCGTAACTTTGGTTTGTAAGTCATTGTCCCAACTTTCTTGACAGTCGTCTTTCCTTTTTGCCGCTTTTGAAGGGGATTTGAGTCCTAAGACACATTCCACCATTATGTCTCTACCTTTTTTTTTAGATTTATTTCATTTTCCCATTTTCCAGGGTCGTTGAAAGTGAACCCAAATGTAACTCTAATGGAAGCCACCTATTTGTGCAATCAACCACTGAAACCCTAATTTTCTCCAGACTTTAGGTGAACTCGCACTGTGCCCTAATCGTCATCAAAACCGACCAACCAGAAACTCAAATACGAGAATCACGTATCCTTACACCTCGACAAAACTCAAATACGAGACTCAAAACACACACTAAGTTAGTGGTGGCGCATGGTCGTTCTTACTAATAGCTTTTTTTTGGGTAAAATGTAAATGTATTATACCAAAAATGAGAATGTGCACAGTCCTATGGGGCATACTTCGACCTCAATAATCAACATGTTCTCCTATAAAATACAAACAGAAATACAAAAAATCAATAAAAGAACGGTGGATCGGGGCTGGGCCCTGATAATCAGTCCCTATCTATCTAAGGGTCACAAAAAGAGAGCAATTACACCTAGATCCCCATTACAACCCAAGAAAAAAGACAATTACCCCAATACATCAAAAAAGAGGCTATTTACGCAATTTTTCCATAAGCACCAAGACATCATCTTCTACTAGGACAGCAACCAAAGTGAAGCTAGGCATGTAAAGCGTCCAGAAGTCAACTACTACCATGAACAGTGTTTCTGACAGTGAACGGTGTTTCTGATAGTGAACAGTGTCTGGCGAGGAATAATGTCCGGTGATGAACAGTGTCCGACGGTAAACAGTAAGTCTTCAGCCATGAACAATACTCAGTGAATAGTAACATAATCAAAACCAGTAACCTCATGCAAATAAGGCTACAGTTCACAAGAAAAAGCGTCCCGCCGTTATTGCATTATCTGACATGAACAGTAATCAATGAACAGTAACAGTATCTCCATGTACATAATTCATGAGCAGCATCTCCAACAAAAGGAACGTGGCCACCTCAATCCGACAAACTCAAGCGCCAACGGTCAAGGAACAACTCCTCTTCGACCTTACGTGTCATCAAATTAAAAAGTCAAAGTCTACCCAGCCTCTACTCATACCAGCAACACTAAAAGCATTAAAATCTTTAGCTACTCTATAGCCCTTACACCCCTGATATAGTTAAAGAAACCCCCGTTACATCCAAGATAATTTCAGTCTAGCATTTTTCCCATACATCAAAAAGAGATTAGGTTAGGAGGATACAATTTGTATAAGACCTTATAAACTAAAGTTTTGATCTTGACTATTACATCATAGCTAGTAAAAGAAGCAGAGTATAACTGGACTGCATTTCTAATCTTCCAAATTATATATATAGTACAAATAACATCTAGTTTAGCTGCTTTGCTTCTCAGACGCGCTCCTCTGTAACATCTCTGAATTCTTTTGATTGCACTTTGTAACGTGGTCATAGGCCAAGTCATGCCTAACCAATCCCGAATACCTTGCCAAACATCTTTAGTAAACAGACAGTTAAAGTAAAGGTGCTCCACGATTTTCCTATTAACCTTACATAAAGTACAAGTTCGATCAATATCCAAAAAGAGCAACTTGTCTTTTGTTGGGGGCCTGTTATGAAGGCTTAGCCAACCTATAAAGGAGAATTTAGGTGGGATGTACTGCTTCTAAATAAACGACATCTAAAGCTTAACCCTATGTCTCATCCGGATCAAGTTATAAATTTTCGGTGAAGAGAGCAGCCCATTTGTACAAAATTGTTGAAGTCCACTTTCCATATACTCACAGCCTCCCAGTTTTTTAACCAAAATGTCACGAATCTGAGCTAGTTTTTTCATAAGGCCAGAATCACGATTGTTAGGTGCCCAATCCCACACATCAACACCCTATAAGTAAACCTCATAGATCTACCTGACCCAAAGAGAATCTGCTTTAGAATGGATATTCTGTAATACCTTTGAGAGGAGAGCCAAATTATGCCGTTTACCATTTTTTAAACCCAAACCTCCCTCCTCTTTTGGGACATAAATGGTATCCTAAGCCACCCGAAAATGTTTACCTCCCCATAAGAACAACCTACAAATAGAATTTATCCTTTCTAATATAGTGGTAGGAAAAGCAAATGCATGAAACCAAAAGGAGAGAACTCCTTGAATAACAGAGTTATTAATTCAATGCGTCCTGCATAAGACAAAGTTTTCCTGTTCCAATCATTAATGAAAGCCTCCACCTATTCAAGAAGGACAGAAAATTGTGCCACAAAGATCTTCATAGGTGCCAGAGGTATGTTTAAGTAACGAATGGGGAACTCCCCTAAAGGAAACTCCACCACCTGGAGAATATGTTCTCATTCCCAACCTCCCACACTCGTTAGACATATATTGGATTTGGAGGGATTTACTCTCAAACCCGTAACTTGACCTAGTTCAGCCAAAGTAGCCATAAGGAGGTATATGGAATGATAATCCCCATAGGAAAATCACATCAGGTCATTCACGAAAGCAAAATGAGTAATCCCAAGCTGCTGACATTTAAGATGGAAGTCGAAGGGGGAAGAAGCAATTTTCACCTTGACCAGTCGAGAGAAGTATTCCAGACGAAATAGAAATAAGATAGGAGATATAGGGTCCCCCTGATGTAATCCCTTTTTCCCTTTGAACATACCATGACGAGACCCGTTAGTCGAAATAGAGAAGGAAGTTATGGAAACATACTCCATGATCCAACCTATAAAGAGATTAGGAAAACCCAGCCCTTTCAACATCTCCTCAAGGAAAACCCACTCAACAGTGTCAAAAGCTTTAGCAAGGTCCACTTTGAGCATATATTTAGGCAAAATATATTTTTTAGTATAGCCCCTTACCAATTCTTATGCCAAAAAGATATTATCTTGCATATATCGACCAGGAATAAAGGCTACTTGAGCTGCATCAACCACTTTTCCCACCACTACGTTCATTCAGCTGGACAAAATTTTTGAAATCACTTTATAAACCATACTTATATAAGCAATGGGCCAAAATTTTGAAATTTTCTTATCTCCATTCTTTTTTAGAATTAAGCAAAGAATGGTATGGTTTAATTGCTTTAAAAAGCTACCAGAATCAAAGAACTCCCTCACTGCCACACAAAGATCAAGTCTAATTACTACCCACTATGATTTAAAAAAAGCTGAAGAGTAGCCATCCGATTTAGGCGCTTTATCATTACTGACATCCCATAATATAGTTTTTATCTCCTCATCTTGAATATGTGCCAATAAACCTTCCTGTGCTTCAACATTAAGGCAAGGTCCCCCACTGACCACAAATGGATCTATGTAGTGAACAGTGGAAGAAGAGACTAATAACTCTTTATAAAATCAGAGAAGTTCATTTGTTACTTCCTCCAAAGAGTGAGTCCGAGACCCATCCTTTTTAAGAAGATAAGTTATTGTATTTTCCATCCCTCTTGTCCGAATCAATGAATGGAAATATTTTGTACTCTTATCAGCTTCAAAGAGATGACTACATTTTGCTTTTTGTTTAATTTTTTTTTTCTCAGCATCTAACAAGAATTTAGCTTTCTTTCTCTTCTCAACTATTGTTTGGAGCAGGCCATCATCCTCGGGTCTACTCAAGGAAAGATTGTATATAAATTCATCCATCACCCTTTTAGCCTTAGTAGAAATATGTTCATATTCTTCAGCATTAAGTAATTTCAGTGGACGTTTGAGAGCCTTCAATTTTCGACAAAGATTTTACTATTTTGTTCCCTCCACTTGCATCTCCTAGCAATTGCAAAGAATATCTCGAAACATGGGGTGGTGAAGCCACAAGTTAAAGAATTTAAATAGTTTTCTGCCCTGCATTGCCAGCTTGTTACAAACCACCACAAAAGAGCAATGGTCAGAATCAGGTAACATATTGAGAAAATTGGATGAACATCCCAGCCATGTAGAGCTCCAAGCAGAGTTTAGAAGCACTCGGACCAGTTTTGCCGAAAGATGGTTTTTTTGTCATATATAAAATTCCCCTATTGAGGGAGCATCATCCAGTCCAAAGGACATTTGGAAATCTAATAGATCCTTTAATAAATAGGCAGAAGGCAGATTGCACCCCAGTCTTTCCCTAGCTACACTGACACAGTTGAAATCACCCAAAATACTCCAAGGTATAGTAATACCTGTCCTAATACCCATCAGTTTGTGCCATAATTCTCTACGTTTAGAAATACTATACAAACCATAGACAAAAGAAAGAGTGTATGATATTTGAGTTGTACGGCATTGTACTTGACAATGGATAAACTGCTCTGTAATGGTTTCCATTTGACAGTGAATAAAATGTGGGTTCCATACTACCACCATTCGCCCATCAGGTATATGATCAAAATTATGAGTAAAGTTCCATCCATGAAACCCATTTCCCATCATCAACAGCAAATTCTCCAATGAAAGTTTTGTTTCTAAAAGCAGGCAATTTTACACTTGTGTTGGTTAATAAGCTTACCAACACGAACTTGTCTCGAGGCCTTATTAAGGCCTCGGACATTCCAGCAGAAAATATTCGTGATTCATGAGAGGAGACCTAACCTCCTACTTTTTTAGTTTTTGTTGTAGCCTCATTACCTCTCTCTTTCTCCTATCTAATGATCCCTCCTTTGTCACCTTTACCATCTGATACTTTAGGACCATCTGGTACAGTTTTAATAGAAGCTAAAACTCCTTTCCCCTTTTGGCCAACCTTACTCAGGGTGGTCTGCTTTTCACCTCCATCTACATGACCCATTAGTCGCTGTCTAGGGGAGCTCCTTAGTATTAATTTTTCCTTTGGTAGAGAAGGACCTTTTCATTTGTTCCTAGGTTTGGCAGGAATTTGCTACCATTGCTTATCTCCTACAGTTGACTCGGTCCTCATTTTCGTGACCTTGGGCAGCCGAATAGAATCCTCAATATCCAACCCTTCCTCCCTTGGTCTACTACGTAAACTCTCCTGTCCCACTCCAGTGTCTAGCTCTGGAACTTGAACTGGCTGATTCTACAATATCTTTCTACTCTTTTGGGTTGAAACTTGTGTGCTAACAATCCCATTTTCAACACCCATAGTGTGTGCAGATCCCATCTTATTACCTTCCTCACTTATATCCTTCAGATTAGTCTCCCGAGCCCCTCCCTTGGACTTGCAAGCAAAAGGAGTGTGTCCAAATTGTTTACAATAACAACAGTAGCTGGGAAAAGATTCATAAATGACCAATTGAGTATACCCAGTGTGCCCTCGCATAGTAACTTCGAAGTTTATGACTGGCTTCCAGGACACATCCACCTCAACCAAAAGTCTTGCAAAACCAATTCTGGTTTTAGCTCCTGTGACTTTATCAGTACAAATAGGTTTACCCACCTGGGACCCAAGCTTTGATAGACCTTTCTCATTCCACAATCCTAAAGGAACATTTGGAAATTGAATCCATATAGAAACTACCATAAACTCATGATAGTTGAATGCAAAACCTGAAGTAAGTTTTTTCAACATTAACGTTTTCCAAAACAAGAGATGGGGGCCACTAGCCAAGACAGAAGTTTAGTCGTCCTCTGTCAGAAATTGAAACACTAACCATCCCTTACCATGAGGTAGAATTTTGCACTTCACTCCCTACTTGGTAATCAAACTCTCTACAGCTTTCATCCCCGGGAATTGCCCTGTAAAACATCTGACTAAACAGTACCCCCATTCTTCCTCAATTGGACTGAAATCCGTATCATCCATGGCCACTTTGTCTTTGACATGTGTATATTCCAATTGTAATCCCTATTTTGGCTCACGGTTGTTTCTAAAAAGACTGACGGAAGAAGGTTTCTGTTTAGTTTCACCAGAGGGTTTACTCGGCATTTTGTCAAGCAGTGTCTGCGTAGATTCTTGGTCCTCTGATGTTGTAGAGGTTGAAAATGTTTCACTCCCCTTAGTCCCCTCATCAGATTCCTTACCAGCTGTAGATGCATCCTCATCCCCCAGCTCTTCGGACCATAACATACCAGAAACTATAGTACTGAGAGTATTCGAAAGCTTACCTCCCTTTTTGCTGGTCTACGCAACCATTTGGCGAACCGGTGGAGCCTCAGTCACCTTTGGGTTCTGACGTTGCAGAGGGGCATTGGAAGTTGGTCAAGCATTCCCTATCATAGTCTATGTACCTTGTAATTCCTTATTCATCGGGCCATCTTAGTCAACATTTCATCCGTAGGCAAATCTTATGAAGGGGCATCTTCATGTCGCAGTCTCAGCACATAATCCTTTGTGATGTCCCGCGTCTTCTGTGACGATTTTTTATGTTTACCCATCACGCCTCAGACTGTCCAAAAAAAGGAAGATAGACAGATATGTCCAGTGAAGCCATGCCAGATTAACATATGAATTCTCAGATTCAACAAGAGAATGATCCCTAGAGTGGTTCGAAACTAGCACTGTCACCCAGGCCTTCTCACACTTTCACCATATAAACAAGTCACACTACCACCACTCACAAGCCCTAACAAAAGACACAGGTGAATGACGATCTGCGATAACACCTCTAGACGCCAAATTGACACAATCTGTTCAAACTATAAAGCCCAATCAAGCGATTCCCAAATTTGCAATGTCACACCCAATTCGAAACCTTAAGAGAGTTCCCAACGAAGGCAACAGACACAAATTTAAAAACCCTAACATCGTAAGCTGAATGTGTCACCCAGAAAATTCCAACCTTAATAGTTACACCACGGTCGGGTAGCCAGAAAACAAGCCTGAATATAAAATAGTAAGCTAAGGAAGCACAAAACCAAAAATCAGAGGCTTAGACAAACAAAGCATCGAAAGAGAAGTACTGAAGTCTGGATGTATGTGTGACTTAGGAGAAAATCGCAAGAAAATCGCCCAAGCTTGAGAGAGAATTCAAAAGACGCATACTGATACTAATAGTTCTTTCCTTTTTGGTAAAATGTAAATATACTATACTAAAATTGAGAATGTACATGGTCCTACGGGGCAGACCCTGACCCTCAAAAAATCCAACATCTGCTACTATAAAATATAAGCAGTAGCAAAAAAATTAGAGAAATGTAGGTTAAGCGGGGCAGAGCCCCAATTACCAATTCCAATACATTTAACGGAATACAAAAAGAAAAGCAATTACACCCACATCCCCAATACATCCAAAGAAAATAAAGAAAGTACCCCAATACATCCAAAAAGAGGCTAGTTATGTAACTTGCCATAATCAACAAGATGTCATCTTCTACTAGGAAAACAACCAAAATGAGGCTAGGCATGTAAAGCAACTAAGATTCAGCCACTGCAGTGAATAGTGTTTTCGATGGTGAACAGTGTCCGGCGATGAACAATAAAAATTTTACCATAAACAGTTCTCAATGAATAGTAACACAGTTGAAACAGTAAGCTATGCTCAAACGCTTGCGCAGCGGTTCCAGAGAAGAGGCTTTCTCCATCACGACAAACTATCAACCACAGTGTTTAGATTGTCTTCTAGTGTAGTAAGAAGATAGGTCAACAAAGGGGTTGCCATGATTGCACCACCTGCCATGAATAGTAGTAGGATCTCTATATCTATAATTCGTGGCCAGCATCTCCAATATCATTTGTCCTCAATTAATAACATGTGCAGACATCCTACTACCAAACTAGCCAAGAAGTCAACTAGTCTTCATCACTGACAACTTCATTAAAGGTAGCTACCGCTGTACATTACAAACCCAAGCACCAACAATCATTATACAGCTCCTCGCCCACATGTCAACATAAAGGGAAGCATACAGTCAAATTCAAAGTTCACCCAAGCTCAACCCATTTGCGTAGTATCAGGAGGTTCAAAGTCTGTAGCTACTTCATATCCATAATACTTAGTGCCCCATAATAGCTAAATGAAAGGGAGTAAAAATTACTCCTATTACAACCGAAGAGTCCCCAGTGCAGTCAAAAGAATTTCAATCTACACATGTCCACATACATTAAAAAGAGATCATCTCAGGAGGATACAATTTATACAAAACCTTATAGACTAAAGTTTTGATCTTAATTATTACATCAGAGTTCGTAAAGGAAACAGAGTCTAACTGAACTGCATTTTTAATCTTCCAAATTACATATACTGTGCAAATAACAACCAATTTAGCTGCTTTGCTTCTCAGACGTGCTCTGATGTAGCATCTCTGAATTCTTTTGATTACACTATGTAGTGTGGTCATAGGCCAAGTCATGCCTAACCAATCTTTGATACCTTGCCAAATATCTTTGGTAAACATTAGAGGTGCTCCACTGTTTCACTATCAGCATTACATAAAATACAAGTTCTATCAATATCCAAAAATAGAGCTTGTCCTTAGTTGGGAGCCTATTATAGAGGCTAAGCCAAGTTATAAAGGAGAATTTAGGCGGGATGTACTACTTCCAAATAAACGACATCCATGGCTTAATCCTGTGTCTCATTTGAATCAAGTTATAAATTTTCTGTGAAGAGAGCAAACCATTTGTACAAAGTTGTTGGAGCCCACGTTCCACCTGCCCATGGCCCCCTAGCTTACTCACCAAAATGTCACGAATCAGAGCTAGTTTTTTCATAAGACCAGAATCTCAACTGTTAGACTCCCAATCCCACACAGCAGTACCCTCCAGATAAACCTTATGTATCGACTTAACCCAGAGAGAATCTACTTTAGAGTGGATATTCCATAACACCTTTGATAGGAGAGCCAAATTCCACCATTTCCCATTTTTTAATCCCAAACCACCCTCCTCTTTTGGTACACAAATGGTATCCTAAGCCACCCGAAAAAGTTTACCTCCCCACAAGAACATCCGACACATAGAATTTATCCTTTCTAGGATAGTGGTAGGAATAGCAAATGCCTGAAACCAGAAGGAGAGAACTCCTTGAATAAGAAAATTAATCAATTCAATATGTCTCGCATAAGACAAAGTCTTCCCATTCCAATCATTAAGGTATGCCTCCACTGATTATAGAAGGACAAAAAATTGTGCCACCAATAACTTTATGGGAGCTAGAGGTATCCCTAGGTAGCGAATAGGGAACTACCCTAAAGGAAACTCCACCATCTCGAGAATGTGGTCTCGCTCCTAACCTCCCACACCTACTAGATATACATTAGATTTGGAGGGATTTACTCTCAAACCTGTAACTTGAGCCAGTTCAGCTAAAGTAGTCATAAGGAGGTGTATGGACAGGTAATCCCTCGGGAAAATAACATCAAGTAATCCGCGAAAGTGAAATGAGTAATACCAAGTCATTGACATTTGGGATGGTAATTGAAGGGGGAGGAAGCTATTCTCACTTTAGCCAATCTATAAAAGTACTCTAGACAAAATAGAAAGAGGATGGAAGATATGGGGTCCCCTTGATGTAATCCCCTTTTGCCTTTGAACATACCATGAAGAGCTCCGTTAATCAAAATAAAGAATGAGGTGGTGGAAACACACTCTATGATCCAACATATAAAGAGATGAGGAAAGGAAAGCCCACTCAACAGTGTCATAAGCTTTAGCAAGATCCACTTTGAGCATACATCTAGGCAAAATACATTTTTTGGTATAGCCCCTTACCAATTCTTGTGCCAAAAAGATATTATCTTGCATATATCGACCAGGGATAAAGGCTGTTTGAGCCGCATCAACTATTCTACCCACCACTTCAGTCATTCGGCTGGATAAAATTTTAGGGATCACTTTATAAACTACAATCATGCATGCAATAGGCCGAAAGTCAGAAACTTTCTTATCAGCCTTATTTTGGGGATTAAACAAAGAATGGTATGGTTTAATTGGTTTAACAATTTTCCCAACTCAACAAACTCCTTCACGGCTGCACCAAGATCGTGTCTAACTACTGCCCACTGAGATTTAAAAAAAGATGAAGAATAGCCATCCGGACTAGGCACTTTATCATTGCCTATGTCCCATAATGCAGTTTTGATTTCCTCTTCCCGAATAGGTGCTAGTAATCCTCCCTGTGCTTCAGTATTAAGACAAGGTCCACTATAGACTATAGACGAGTCTAGGCATTGAATAGTGGCAGAAGAGCCTAAAAGCTCTTTATAAAACCTGAGAAATTCATTGGTTACTTCCTCCAAAGAGTGGGTTTGAGACCTATCCTCTTTAATAGGATGAGTTATTGCATTTTGTATCCCTCTTTTTCGAACCACTGAATGAAAATATTTCGTACTCTTATCAGCTTCAAAGAGACGGGTACATTTCCCTTTTTGTTGAAAGAATTTTTTCTCAGCTTCCAATAGCAATTGAACTTTCTTTCTTTTCTTAACTATGGTTTGAAGCAAGTCATCATCCCTAGGTCTATTCAAGGAGAGTTTGTATACCTGTTGGAATTCATCTGTCGCCTATAGCCTTAGTAGAAATGTGTCCATATTCTTCAGCATTAACTATTTCAATGGATGTTTGAGAAGCCTTCAATTTTTGACAAAGGGTATACTGTTTTGTTCCCTCCACTTACATCTCCCAACAACTGCAAAGGATATCCTGAAATACAGGGTGGTGGAGCCACATGTTAAAAAACTTAAAAGGTTTTCTGCCCTGTAATTCCAATTTATTACAAACCACCACAAAAGGGCAATGGTCAGAACCAGGTAACATATTAAGAAAGTTGGCTAAACATCCCAGCCCTGTAGAGCTCCAAGCAGAGTTCAAAAGTACTCAGTCCAATTTAGCCAAAAGACTTTTTTTATGCCAAGTATAAAATTCCCCTGATGAAGGAGCATCATCTAGTCCCAGGGACAGCTGAAAATTCAGTAAATAGGCAAAAGGTGGGTTACCACCCAGTCGTTCCCTAGCAGTACAATCATAGTTAAAATCTCCCAAAATACAACATGGCATATTAGTAGCTGACCCTATACCCATTAGTCCTTGCCATAGTTCTTTGCATTTATAAACACTATACAGACCATAAATAAAGGACAAAGTGTATGAGATCTGAGTAATGAGGCATTGTATGTTGCAATGGATATACTGCTCTGTAATGGCTTCCACTTGATAATGAATAAAATGTGGATTTCATACTACCACCATTCTCCCACCAGCTATATGGTCAAAATTGTGAAAAAAGTTCCAACCAGAATTTTTCCAAAGATAATTTAGTTTCTAAAAGACATGAAATTTGACACTTGTGTTGGTTAATCAACTTACCAACACAATTTTGTCTTGAAGCCTTATTAAGGCCTCGAACATTCCAATAGAAGATATTCATGGCTCATGAGAGGAGGTCGGACCTCCCCCTACTTTTTTAGTGTTTGGAGCAGCCTCTTTACTTCTCTCATTCTTCAAAGATCTTTGATTTTCATATCGAGCAGCCCCTCCTTTATCAGCTTTTACAAACCTAATATTCACCTGAGCATTTGCCACAGAGGAAACCGTACTAGTACCAGGGGTAGATCTGTCACATTATGGTACTGATTTTTGACAATAGGCTGATATGGCTTTCCCCTTATTGTCAACCTTACTCAAGGTAATCTTCTTTTCACCACCATCAACATTACCCATCGATTGCTGCCTAGGTGAGCTCCTTAGTACTGGCTTTTCCAGTTGTATCAAAGGCCCCTTACCTCTGTTCCCATGCTTTGCAAGAATTTACTGCCATACCCCATCTCTTGTATTTGACTCTGTCCTCATTTTAGTTGCCTTAGGGTGTGAGCTATTAGGCCGAATAGAATCATCAATGGTCAGCCCTTCCTCTCTTGGTTTAGTGTGTACTCCCTCCTATCCCACTCCAGATTCTAGCTTTTGATCTTAAATAGGCTGATTCTGCACTATCTACATACCCTCTTGAATTGAAACATCCAATTGGGTGCTAACAATCTCATTTGCATCACCTGTATTTTATGTTGAACCCATCTTACTATCTCCCTCAGTTGTATCCTTCATCTTATTCTCCTTAGTACCACCCTTGGACTTGCATGCAAAAGGAAAGTGGTCGAATTGTTTACAATAACAGCAGTAGCTAGGATAGGATTCTTAAATAACTAACTGAGCATATCTAGTGTGCCCTAGTATAGTAACTTCAAAACTCATAACTGGCTTCTGAGACACATCCACCTCAACCAAGATTCTTGCAAAACCAATTCTTGTTTTATTTCCCTTGATTTTATCAGTACAAATAGGTTTCCCCACTTGGGACCCAAGTTTTGACAAACCTTTCTCATTCCACAATCCCAAAGGAACATTTGGAAATTGAATCCATATACGGACTGCCATAAACACGTGATAGTTAAATGAAAAATTTGAAGTAAGTTTTTTCAGCAAGAGAGTTTTCCCAAAAAAGAGATAGGGGCCACCAGCCAGAACAGATGTGTGGTCTTTCTCTGTCAAAAATTGAAACACTAACCATCCCTTACTATGAGGTAGAATCTTGCACTTCACTCCCTATTTAGCAATCAGACTATTAACAGCTTTCAACCCAAGAAAACGACCTGTAAAACACCTGACTAAACAGTGCCCCTAATCCTCCTCAATAGGACTGAAATCCATATCATCCATTGCCACTTTGTCATCAACATATGTATATGCCAATTGCAATCCCTGTTTTAGCACAAAAGAAGGTTTTAGTGTAGGATCACCAGAAGGTTTGATCGGCATTTTATCAAATAGTTTCCGTGCTGAATCCATATCTTTGGAATTGACAGAGGCGGAAGAAGTCTCACTCCCCTCACTCCCCTCATCAGATTCCTCACTAGTTGTGGATGCACCCTCATCCCCCAGCTCTTCAGACCATAAAACACCAGAATCTACATTATTAAGTTTATTCGAAAACTTACCTTCCTTATTACTGGTCCCCGCTGCCATTGTTTGAGCCTGTGAGTCTCTATTCACCTTCGAGTCTTGACGATGGAGAGTAGCTTTTGGAGGTGGTATGTCATTCCTAGTCCTGTGAGCAGCACCAGGTTGCTCCTTATTCACCGTGGCAGCTTGATCTTCATTTTCGTTATTAGATAAATCGTATGAAGGGGTATGTTCACATCGCAGTCCCAGCACGCAGTCCATTGTTATGTCCCCCCTTTTCTGTGACGATTTTTTATTTTTGCCCATCCCACCGCAGACTTCACAGGAAAAGGTCGACGAATGCCCAGTGAAGCCACGCTAGAGTAGCTAACTGAACCCTAGGGTGGTTCAATACAAGCAATGTCGTCCATATCTGCTCATATGTTCACCGTGAAAACCCTAAAGAAATTTACAACTCAAACACAGGTGACAGACGTCCTGAAACCAAAACTGAAACCATAGCCCTCCAAATCTCCACACCTCAACTTAAACCGCAGCCCTATAAACCACCGTATTCGTGTATCAAGAACATACCTCTGAAGCCCGAAGATTCTAGGTTTCAGGTGACTCCTCACTGTACCCTAAACATCGCCGCATCACACAACCAGATCTACAAAAACAAAAATCGTGTCTCTTTATACTACGGCTAAACCCAACTAGTCAAAGACCAAATCCAATCCCGAAAGGAAGCGTGTCGCACAAATAGCTCGCCCAGTAATCACTATATTGACAAGAGCAATCAGAAGAGTAATTGAACAACAAGGAAAAAGTCTGATCCAAGTGTATGTGAAACCTAGGGGAGATTCGGGAGAAAATTGCCTAAGCATGAGAGAGCAACTCAAGACACACATTGATAGCTCTTTCTTACTTGTAACTCTTTGTTGATTCTATGGGTGGAGGTGTATGGCCATTCTTAGTTAGTGGAGCGATTTGTCTGGCTAATTCTGTTAACAAACAAGATCTTAACCTGCTAACTAGCTATACAATGGTGACCCTTCGTGGCTAGCTTCTTAGAGGGACTATGGCCTTCCAGAGCAAGGAAGTTTGAGGCAATAACAGGTCTGTGATGCCCTTAGATGTTCTGGGCTGCACGCGCGCTACACTGATGTATTCAACGAGTCTATAGCCTTGGCCGATAGGGCCGGGTAATCTTTGAAATTTCATCGTGATAAGGATAGATCATTGCAATTGTTGGTCTTCAACGAGGAATTCCTAGTAAGCGCGAGTCAGGTTGTCTGCGAGTCGGGTTGTTTGGGAATGCAGCCCAAATCGGGCGGTAAATTTCGTCCAAGGCTAAATACGGGCGAGAGACCGATAGCGAACAAGTACCGCGAGGGAAAGATGAAAAGGACTTTGAAAAG
>JANIIA010447927.1:0-19368 GCA_027478495.1 Erythroxylum alaternifolium | reverse complement strand
TAATTAATTACAATATTTTATTTAATTAATAATTATATTTTAATTAATTAATTAATAACAACATTTTAATTAATGAAATTGGTGGGGACAGTAAGCAAACAGGTCGGGGACAGAATTTTTCTGTCCCCGTCTTCCGTCCCCACCCATGAGGACAGCAAGCAAACATAGGGTAAAGGTTACTTTTAGTGACGATTTTAAAATCGTCACCAAATGTGTACCTAATTAGTGTTGAACCTTTGGTGACAATATTTGAAAATCATGACTAAAGGGTTCACATTTGGTGACAATTTTCAAAAATCGTCACTAAAAAAACTTTTGCTGACAATTTTAGAAAATTGTCGCCAATGGTTTTACACAAATTTGGTACACATTTGGTGACGATTTTGAAAATCGTCCTCACCAAAGGACCCACATTTAGTGACTGTTTTATCGGATACTTGATCCCCTTTCTGTCTAAAGCATCCGAAAACTTCAAAGATAATAAATATTTGGTTTCCACATCAAAAGATCCCTTAATGAATAAACATGCACCGATGCCTTCCTCTAATGATGATCCGTTTACATAGGCAATTCACATTTGTGGTTATTCCTCTTGTTCCTCGACAGCTTTCTTACGACTAATTAAAGCCTTCCCCCGCAATGCATCTCTCCTCACTAACAACGTATATAGCTTCCAATGTTATAAATCAAAATAAAAAAGCAATATATTACAACTTAGAAATAAAACCACAACAATGTAACTAGTTATGGGCGTTTGTGACTGGCATCAGTGTGACTTTGACTGACACCAGGGCAAGGGTGTGCACTGTGAAACTGGCACACAGTACTAGCCTATGGCCCGTGCACTGGTGCCAGTCGGGTGTGGCTAGCACTGGCTGGCACTAGTGCACACCTAGTACTACTCACGGGTGTGACTGGTAGTAGTCACACCTGAGAGAAGTTCACAGCCGTGCACTACCTATGACAGGAGTGCACGCCCGTGCACTCCACCTCGCCTATAAATACCACCCTCTTAACTCATCCAAATGCACACAAAAGCTTCTTTTTAACTCAAGCTAACACACACAACCTCGCTCCCATAATAACCTCTTCGTCGTCACCACAGAAGTGCCACCGCGTCCACCAAACCAAGTTATTAGGAGCATAAACGCGACCTCTACCTACACAACCCGCTATGCCTCCAAGAATGAAGCAACTGAAAGTTCCCTCTTCTTCACCACAAGAGCCCACTTCAGGTATTCCGTGCCTCATATTTGAAAGTAGAGAGCATCAACAAAGGTACGATATTCTTAAGAATCATAAAATTATGCCAAATAGATTTTTAGGTTGTCAAGCACTTATTGAATTAGGAATATTTGATCGAGTGCACGAGTTACTTTAAAATGTAGGTTGGGAAATTTTTTTCTGAATTTATAAAAAATTCATATGAAGAATTGACATTAGAACTTCTGACCACTTTAGAATTAGTAGAGGAATTGGGTTAAGTCTTAAATTTCGATTAATGAATGCATATTATCATATACATGTAACACAAGTTAATGATATTTTTGGCTTTCCAAATACTACTTTCTATAAATATCATGACGAATTGGTGCCTACCGAGTATTGGTCACAATTGACCAATTCTAATAAAATGTTTGTCACTAGTTGGTCTAAAGTATCTACTATCGTAGACCCTGCCCTTCGTTATCTCCATCGATTTATAAGTTTACATTATTCAGTAGAGGAGATAGCAATGGGGCAGTTTCTAAAGTGACTTATTTGTTTTGTGGTGCATGGTACATGTGAGGCCCTTTAGTGTGGGTTGTTGGTTGTGTCAGCATTTACATGAAATGGCTCAATCTAGTGGAGGAAAAATAGTTGTTGGTGCATTTGTGACCCAAATTATATAATATCTCAGCTTGCTAATCGAGAGAACACTCATAACAATACAGCTAGTTTTGAAAACTCGACTTTGAACTTAAATTCTTTGGTCTCGATGAAGTTTATCAGGTGGCAAGGTGATCGCTATGTTCTTATCCATGATGAGATGGGGGAAGGTTCGAGCAGCAAGTGAACTCGAGTTGCAGAAATAGAAACTGAAAAAGAAGATGATGTTCCACCTCCCCAATCCCAACATATGCAACAGACATCTTTATATGCTTTCGTGGAGTATCAATGAGTGACAAATCAATTGATAGCATTTGAACGGCGAACAAATGGCAGGCTGCAGAACATTGAAGCTAGCGTGGCTGAGATTCGAACCTTTATAGCCAATTTGAATGCTCGCTTTAGACAGCCTCCACCCCTATCTTAGTATTGTATTTCTAGCCTTTCCATTTTTATTGGTTTTTATTTTAATTTCTTTTAGTTTTCATCTTTGTCCTTCCTTCGTTCTTTAACGTCTTAGATCACGCTTTCATTTTCTAATCATATCAAGGGCTGCGTGACTAATATTTTAGAAGAAAAGAAAAAAATGATTATTTGTGTCTTGTGGGTTTGTTTTCCCATTTAGTAGTTAGATATGCATAATTATTAAATTAACTCATGGATTAGAAATGCATAATATGAGTGAATGAGTATACTTGCATGCCTAGACTAATTGACTTGGATTTCAGTTAAAAGGACATTGGCCTGTTGTGATAGATGAATGACACCTTTCATTTGGTCAAATTTTGAGCCTTTTTGAAAAATTAAACATCAAATTGTGTAATTCTTTGTCGAGAGTGTTCTTTCATGATTAAGGAACTCCAAAACTTACATGCAAATACTAGTTCAGATCACACAAGCTTATGCAAATATTGAAATGACGAAGGCAATTAGGATTAAGCTCTTTTCCTTAAAAGGCCACCATGATCTTACCTCTAATAAATCCATTTTGAGCTTAACATGACACCTTTTATTTCTTTAAACCCAAATATCAGCCTTGACCTTGATTATTTATCATCTTCGTTGTACCTGCCATAGAGCAAGTTGAGCATTTGAATGACTATAATTAGGTTTACGGATTAAGTGTGGGGAATCATAATGTATAGTTCACTATTGTATTAGAAATGGGTATGGTTGTGGAGATTTTCACTTCTCCTTTGTATTTCTCTTCTCTTAATTTCCTCATTTTATAATCATAAATACAAAAAAATGACAAATTTAGTGAAAAATAAGAATAAAATTGAAAAAAAATAAAATTGAAAAAATAAAACGAAGGAAGAGAAGATGAGCAAAAAATGAAAAGAAGAGGTGAGAGAAGAAGTGTTCAATTTTTTAAATGAGAGGAAATGAGTGTTTTATGGTCATTCTTTTGTCTATGTTTAAATGCTCAAATTGTGTTGTGGTTTTAACCTACATTTTTCCTTTCTCCTACCTTTATCTCAGCTCCATTACAACCTAAATAAAGACCTTCGGATTGATGCTTATGTTTGATATGAGTGGTGCAGATTGGAATGGTAAGCAAGCTTATGGTAGATGTCTTACATGAAATGAACGATGAGTGAATACATATCCTACCTTAAATTGCTTGAAAGGATAAAGAGTTGAGTGAGTATATATCACACTTGTTTGATGGTTCTTTTAATTGAGTGCTTGTTTATTTTAGCTAAATATGCAAATAATAACTTGTTCATAGAGTATTATGACTTTCCAATTCTTAGGTTGTGTTTATTGAGATGATCGTTCATATCTTTTACTATTAGTTGGGAAATTTGCTGTCCATTGTCTAGTATTGTTTGTTTTACTTTACTTCAGTAAAATGGTAATGAATGTTTTGAAATATGTTGTTTACATAATTCATTTTCATTGCTATTTGACCACAATACATTGCTAACATTAAAAAAGAGAATAATCAGAAATCCCAAGTAACAAACGAAGACGCTAAAGTACCTAAAGTGATGATAAATCCTGTTAATAAAATAGGTTGTACAGAAAGTCCATGTATTTCCAATCTCCAATACAAATCTTTAAAATTTTGTATAATCGTTTATTAATTGAATAAATGGATTGTCCAGTTACAAATAATAAGAAAATTCATAGGTCTTTAACAGAAGTTATAATATAGAAACATATATAGTGTTCTGCCTAATTACCTTATTTATTGAATGAGGGAAAAATTTAAAGAACCCATACGTATCGATAAAACTACAAATATTGTCATTCTATAGTAAAGACAGCATAGAATGAAGGATTGCATACACAATGAAAACAAGGTCATAATCCTAAATTGATCTATTGCATTTAAATTCATATTAATAATAAAAATAGGTAAAAACAAAAACATGGGATTTATAAAGATTGAACGGTAGTAAACTTCAAAAATACGATTTCTCTATACACTCTACATGGAAAATTTTGTCCTCCTTTCAACACTTGATATGGCTATTGAGGAATTTGAAGAACCTTTTTCTTCAAGAATGGTGAAACAAATTTTTTTCTCTCTTTTTCTCTTGTTTCCAACAAAAGGAGAGGTTTAAATAAACCAAACTTACTTTCTTCTTATGGGCTAACTTTTAAAGTGCAAAACCAAAGAAATAAAAAACGAACTTTTTGGTTAAGAAATTGAAAAGGCGCAAGCCCTATCGACAAAACTTTCTTTCTTCTTATGGGCTAATTCATGCACGGCCGTGCATGATCACTTGTGCGGCCATGCATGTTTAATCACAGCCGCGCATATACACGGCCGTGACTAAACATTTCCCAGAAATTCATACCTTTGAAATTCCAGAATTCTAAAATTTCAAACCTATAATTACTTAACATTTTCCCACATAATATATTACATTGCAATAACATATTACTTAAACATTTTTACAGTTAATGAATTACATTGCATTAACATATAAGTAACATATAAGAATTGTTTTCTAAACAACTTGCAGTAAATGTTTAATTTCTTTACATCAGTAACCAACAATCAATTTTCACCTAAATTTACATCAGAATCGTCTTTTACAAATACATAACTTTTCAGCATGAACACAACAACCACATTTCTCCTTGAAAATACCAACTCTTAAATTGTTAACTTCTCCCAAATTTTCAAAACCAAATGTTTATTGTGCTTGTAAATCAACATGCATGTTAATTAATTAACACAATTATAAATATTTAATGCAATTATTAATAAAAATTGAAATTTTTCTTCAAATTACCATAAGTAAATCAGTCATGTGCATTGAAGGTAAGATAATAACACTAATACTTTGTTTACTTGTTTCAGCATCAATGACCTAACATGATAAATCATTCAAAGATTAATAACAGACAAAAAGAAAATATTGTAAATAATATAAACAAAAAATTTGACAAATAATACCAGAGATTTTGTTCCATAATGATGATGAGTGTATAGTACAATTGAGTTATCCATACGAACACCAATTAGCTGCATTTCGTAATTGTCATAACCAATTGGTTCATATATACAAATTTAAATTCAGTAAAAGATTATGCCTAAAAGACAATATTACAAATAAAACCGGAGACTGCATTTGCTATTTCTCATAACAAATAAAAGGAAATTTTGTTGAAAACAAATATCACAACACATGCAGACATTATTAATTACAAAATGCTAACCTGATCTTAATGTAATATAGGATCTTGTATGCTGGAGATAATCCAAGTATGTTGTCTTCAGAATCCTAAATAGAGTAGTTTAAGCAAAAATTACTTAAAATTATCAGTATATAAATTATATACATTCTTTGAAAACAATTTCACCAAAAATATAACCTTAGTATTGGAAAGCGGGATGAGTGTCAAATATGCCAAATTTGTTGAAGTCTTGCATTTTTTTACATTTGTTCTTTTTCTTGAACTTTTCTCTAGTCTACCCCTCAATCTCTTACTTGATGTAGGTTTTGTCTTCATTTTCACACCTCTTATGTCATTCATTTGACCAAAATTAATGTTAGCTTGATTCATCACATTCATTTCAGTATTTGACCATTGGCTCAACTCTTTATATTGTTATATTAGGTTTTCTTCATCAACTATTTCTTCACCTTGCAATATCTCATCAACCATGTTCAACATGTTCAAAAGATGGTCTTTCACAATTTTTGAAGTATCTTTCCTCTTTGTTACTCTTGCAACCAATCGCATGGTTAATGTACACAATTCTTTATAACTTATACTTGACAACATTTTAGGATCCATTTCACTGTCATTAATAGTGGAGTTTTTACCATCAAGGTACCACGATTTTGCTTTCCATGTCCATCTTTTCAAAATATACTTACTTGGGATTCTCCAAATATTTTTCAAGTTAAAAACCTTTAACATATGAGAACATAAAATGCCAACAAACTTAAATTTTCGACAACTACAATGAACTTCATCATTTGATGAATCATAAATGACCATATTAGAGTAGCTCTTCCCTACAAGACTGATCTCATATTTTGCAACCATACCATCTTCACCGCAAATATGAAAACTAGAATCATGAGAATGATTCCATTGATCTTAAAAACATTTAAACACTTCTAACGTGTAGACAGTAGCTGCATGCTTTAAAATTTGAACAGGTGCTGACAATGTTGAAATACTTACATTACTTCTAAAATCAGCTTTTAACTCATCAAATCGACGATCATCAATAAGCCTCTGGAATTGATTAAAAAATTGTAAAAAGTTATCCTGATAACTTACTTACCTTTACACAATACTATTCATGCTCTCACTTTGTTGGGTGGTGGTCATGTCTGCATAAAATATTTGGCGTCCATAAACCAAAGCCCATTTTTCCTTTATATGAAACATATGTTTCAACCATTCATTATCTTCAAGTTCATATATTTGCAACATCTTATTCCATGCGTTGGAAAAATCTTCTTCTTCTTTATAGTCATATATGTATGAACTGAAATCTCGTGAAAATTCTTTAAACTGAGAAAAACACCACTCAAATGGATTGCAGCATTTTGATAAATGTGCAAAATAAAAAATCTATGATGAGTTTTAGGCCATCTTGAAGCTAATGCCTTTGTGATCGCCACGTCCTGATCAGTAAGAATAGTTGTAGGCTTTTTCTCAGACATGACTCTATCAAATGTGTCAAACAACCACTCAAATGTAAGAGCAGTCTCATTATATAGGATTGCAACACCAAAAACTGTTGTTTTCTTATGATGGTTCACACCGACAAACAAAGCAAGTGGATGACACTCACCATTCTTCTTGTATGTAGTATCGAAGCAAACAACATCACCAAAGTTTAAGTAGTCATTCCTCATCATTACGTCAGACCAAAATATGTTAGTTAATAAATCATCCTCATCCACTTGAATGGCATAAAAGAAATCAGGATCTTCAACCTGCATTTTATACAAATATTCTAACACACCACATGTATCTCCCTTTTTCAAGTCTCTTATTCTTTTAGATCTTAAATAATTCTTGTAATCTTCCATAATAAAGCCAACATTATTTCTACCACTTGTTTGTCTCACCATAAGATCATGGGATGCTTTCGGTTAAATTCTCACATCATTAGCCATTTCAATTTGCATTGCTGCAGCTGAAGATATCTTTCTATGACTTCTATGCAAATGTGCTTTGTTAGGACTTGAAAGGTAGTCATTGTGATCCTCCACAAATTGAATCATTTGAAATTTTCCAGTTTGCACACTATTAACTTTCATTCTTACCTGACAACCTAATCTTATTTCTAATCGTGGAGCTCTTACATGCAAATCTCTTTTATCTGGCATCATTTTACCTTCAGCACTATAACAAAAAGCCTACAAATCAATTCACCATATTTATCTTTGTGACTTTGCCTTCTTCTAAATCCAAAGCCCATATGCTTGGCATAAATTAAATAAAATTGATCAGCTTCTTTTTTTGTCTCGAACTGCATGCCAATTTTTGGTACTAACTGTCTAGCAACCAAATCTCTTGAATTCATATTACTACTCTCATTCTCAATGCCAACATAATTTTTATGCTGCTCCTTCTCAATTTTATAATCTAAACGACAGTATGGAGTTGATCTACCTTCCATTTTTGCACTTGTCAAATTCACAAACTAGTACCATTATTTTCAAATAAAATTATTAACAAAAACGAGTATTAAGAAAAACCTAGGATGTTTTTTTTCCATGCATATCTTATTTCATTCCTGTAACAGAAAAAACTATTAGAGATTTGATGGTAAATTGTTCCCATATTACAAATAATATGTTTTAGACGTTCTTAACTATAACTTAATATTAAGCAACTCAACCTTTACACATTAATTATCACCGATATGTATGTAAAAACAAAAACTATAAACACTCCCAAAAAGTTTGATACTGACAAATTTCAAACATCTTCAACACTTACTAAAAACATAAATAACAACTAACTCAACCTTTACACATTAATTATCACTTACGTATATGTAAAAGCAAAAATTATAAACAAAAACATAAACATTAGATGACAATAAATACAAAAATGTTAAACAGAAACATAAAAGTTAGATAACAATGAATTCTAAATATCTTCAATAATTACTATAATGAAAACATAAATAACAAATTATCTTTAACAACCAGCAAGTAAATAAACAAAGGCACAAGACAACCATTCCTCAATAATTGATTGATATAGAGAAATGGTAAAAAATTAAACATAAAGAGGGAGATACAGACTAACAAATAGAGGTAGAAAGGCAGTTTTTGGGAGAGGATCGTAAGTTAATTTGCTTGAAGAAAATAACGTTTCTAAAAATCGGATAAACAAATAAGTTAAATGGTGGAAAATGTTACTAGTAATTGCTTTGGAAATGACAAACATTATAATCATCATCATTATCCTAATTTAATTTGAAAAGAATTTATTAATATTGCATTTTTGTAATATGTTAATTTTCATTTTAATTCCTTAATAAAATTAATTAATTATGAATCAAAGCATGCATGGGCATGCGACATAACGCACGGCCGTGCAGTGCGGAAGTTACATGACCGTGCATTATACCGCACGACCGTACATGTTCCATTTTCTCAGATAACCTCATACGAAGAAAAAGAGAGGTAAATGCTTTTTGAAGTTACGAAGAAGAGACGTAAATGTCTTATTCATCATAGTTCATTAATTTCTGAAGAAGAGGAGAGAGCAGAGAGCAGACACGGGGGTCGGCTGAATCGCGGCTTAGCTAATAGGACAGAATAGTTTGAGTTAGATACAAGAGTAAGTGCGTCTAAGTGAATTAGAACAAGTTTGAGTGAATTAGAACAAGTCTGAGTGACACCTCTGTCATGATTGTGCACTAGCACGATCGTGACAGAAGTTTTCACGCAACAAGGGTGCACAATCATGCACAGGCACGATTGTGACAAAAGCTTTCACACAGCAGGGGTCCATGACTGCACGATCGTGACAGAAGCTTTTGTTCGTCAGGGATGCACGATCGTGCACTATCATAATCGTGACAGAACCTTTCCTTCGACAAAATGCACAATCGTGCAGTTGGGTGAAGGAAATGTTAAAACAACCCTAAAAACACACCCCCGTTTATTATTCTCTACCCTACGCTCCCTCTCTCCAGTTTCAATACCAACAATTCATTCTCTTCCAAGTTCTCACCAAATCTTGTAAGTTTACTTAGGTTTTTCACAAAACTTTCAGTTTTTTGCTTTTCTTTTCCCCTCCTTCCCTCTATTTTCATAGGTTTTTCTCTCTAGGGGTTAACTGTGTTCCTTCTCCAAACTTACCATGTTTCTTTTGTGATTTTTATAGGTTTTCACGTCATTATGCCTCTAAGAACCAAGACTATAGGTGGAAAATCTGTCGAAATTATCTAAGCTGAGGTGGAAGGCCAAAATGTTGTAGACATTGCAGCTAATTATGATGCCCCTTTTCCTATTTATTCCAATGAAGAAGGTGACAGGTATGCTCTTCTCATAACTAGGATCATTTATACACCACGATATTTTAATTTTGATCTACTAGAAGAAATAGGGTTGAAAGATAAATTGGTGAAATTGTGTAAGAAAGGTCATTAGGAACAATTTGTGCATATGGATTACCCTGTTTTCCATGAACTGACACTTGAGTTTTTCACTTCTTTGAGTCTAGCAAATCTAATAAATTCTAGTTTAGACTACGAGGCCAGGCTTGTAGCTTGGATGACAAGTTATTACATCAACTCTTTGGTTTTACTAAGCCACACATAGAAGGTCACTATCAAGACTTCCAATCTACCATTTATTGGAAGTATTTAACTGACTTGCTTGATTTTAATGCTCACATTGCATCGAATGCCATATTCTTAATCCTGAGTGGTTGGTTTTGCACAGATTTATGTGTTATGCTGTGTTTTCCAAAACTCAAAGAAACAAATGCTCCACTAGGAAGTTGTTTTATTATGGTGCATAGATGAAAAGATTAAGCCTAACATATTCTCTTATTTTTCTCAATCTTTGATCCAATCTGTGGCAAGAAAGGGA
This sequence comes from Erythroxylum alaternifolium, assembly GCA_027478495.1. Taxonomy (NCBI): domain Eukaryota; kingdom Viridiplantae; phylum Streptophyta; class Magnoliopsida; order Malpighiales; family Erythroxylaceae; genus Erythroxylum; species Erythroxylum alaternifolium. The sequence goes on along the minus strand of JANIIA010447927.1, from coordinate 8,956 downwards.
ATATCCATAGGAATGGGGTATTTAGCCACTACTTTGGCCCAGCATTTTCATATTGATCTTATTGGACTAATCCTTATTCCTTATGAGTATTTTGATGCACTGTACTTAAGACGTGCGGAGATCCTATTGAAGCACAACATGGAGCTCCGAGATCTTCGAACACGCACTGTAATCAAGTACAGGTTTTCAAGTGGAGCTTCAAGTTCCAGACTTAATTCTCTGGACTCATATTCATCAAGTAAGGAGGAAAAATAGGGGCCATCAGGTTGGGAGAGAGTATACACACTCCTGGCCAAAAGCAACAGAAAGATATAGTAGCAACTCAATCAAATGAATGAGCAAATGCAACTGATAGCCCACCAACAGCAGTACCTCAATAAGAAAATTCACAAGTCTTGGGTGATGTAAGGACTCCGCGTGCCATCTCCAACCCCATCACCTCTGCCCTCTCTATAAGCTTTCTAAAGTCCCTCTGTTATTGTTTTTGTATTTATTTGTTTGTTTCTTGTTTGTTTGTTTCTAGTTCTTTTGTGACTATTGCATTGGTACTTGTTTTGTGTTGTAGTTTTTGGCCTTAGTATTTGTGTTCTTTATTATCTCATCTCACATTAAGGATAATGTTTCCTTCAAGTGTGGGGAGGTAGCTACCAAAATACGTAGCTAATTATTTGATGTTTGTGTTTGCATTACATTATGGTATGTCTTGTAGGTTGCATATTAGGTTGCTAGTTCTAGGTTTATCATTTTCCTTGCACTTGAATCTTTGAGATAGAAGTTGTTGCCTTGAAATTCTATCATAGTATTCAGAATTAGGATTGAGTCACATGCTTGAAGATTGAATTAGGCCACTTGGATAGAAGGTGAACCATGTGGATTGGCTTAAGTAGTTGGTTACATAAGCTTACTCAGAAATTGATATTTGAGTGATTAGGTGATGTATAAAAACATGATGGATTTTCATTTGAGCTTAAGTGAAGAGTTGAGCCTATATGACTCTATTTCATAGTCATATCATTTCCTTGATTGTATGAGACTCCCATAGGTAGTACCCTTAGAACTTGCCCTAAACCAATTTAAATCTACTAAATGCATGCTAAATAAAAGTGATTAAGGCCCTCATTCCCTTGACTTAAATGACCAACCTATGTCATTGTCCCTTGCAAATCCCTTTCGGCCTTAGACCTTTTTTTTTGTTTCTAAAAAACACCTCATTTTAAATTTTCAAACCTCATTAGCCTACCCTATCACAAGTTTAATAGAGTGCTAAGTTTGGATTAGCTTGGGATTTTTGACAATTTTTTTAATGAGACGCTTTAAGCGACTTTCTTTGTACTGCTACTTTTACAGCACATGACATCTAGCTGCTAATGTTAATATGTATTTCTTTATTTTTGTGAACAAAAAAAAGAAAAAAGAAAAAAGAAAAAAACAAAAGAGAAAAAAAGGAAAAGAATAAGATATAGTAGCAACAATAAGTGCAGAGTAGTTAGTTATATCCATTTGCATGTCTCGGAAATAATTTTGTGTCCTTTTGCACACTTAACATTCTATGAGTGCTTGTGATGAGCCCTCAAACTCCTTTTTACATACCTTAAACCCTAGCCCTATTACTGCTCACAAGGTTACACAACAATTTAAATCTAACTACTAAACGTGCTAAGTTATGGTCATTAGCTTGACCTTCATCCTTTAAGACTCAGCCAAGATCAATTATGAACGGCTTGCTTCCACCCTTCTTGTTCAATATTAGTTTTGTAACCTGTGAGTAAGCTACAAATTACAAAATGAGTAGAAGTACAATATTAACAATGTTGAGAAAACCAATACTTTCATCAATATCCTTCTCATTAACAAACTGTCAATAAAATAAGGAATAATGAAACTCTCTGAATCTTCCATCGAATCTAACAGGTTGTCCTGTACGAAGGTGAATTGCTCTCCTTCTTCCTTAATCACCTTCATTTCCTCTACTTCTTCTGCTTCCCAAAAAGAGACTCCCATGCTTTCTTCAAACTCAATATTTATTGTCATCTATTCTTCATCCTCTTGTTCTTCAAAAGATTCAAACACATCAATTATCCTGAATGAGCTACTCACCTTCGGATTCTTAAATACATTGTTTATGTTCAGTGTCTCATCATCATCATCAATCCAAAGGGTAGGCTTCTTTGCATGGAATTCCACCCGAGATTTTTCGATTTCACATATGGTATATACAGGAATAGTGAATAGAAGGGAGGTTTGGCACTCTTTTCTTCATACACTTTTTTCGTCTCTTAATCGTCAATGAGTTGGGGTTTTGGCATGGTCTTCCTCTGGTTCTGCTAGCTCTTTCCCATTCCTAAGTGTGATAGCCCCATATTGCTCTCGTTGATGTAATTCCTTATTTCTCAAAGAGTCTTCCACACTTCTCTTACAAAATTCACAGGAAAGCTATCTTACTTGAATCTCCAGGTTATGAATAGAAGCAACATGATTTCTGTCACTTGATCAATTTGCTCTTCTAGTCTCTTCTGCCCTTCTTCCATGTTTGTGAGCTTATCTAAGATCTTGTCCAATTTAGAATCCCATGAACTGGATTCGTCATGTTGAACTTCAAATAGACCTTGATATCCCATATGAGTACTTGCATTATTTGACCAATAGAAATCTAGGTTATTCTGCCACCCCGAAGTGTACATGGTCTAATAAGGGTCGTTATTTCTCCAACCATACTGTGACTCATTGTAATTCTCAAATTTTCCTTGCTGCCTATAATATCTATTTTCATCATTGTTCTTTCTATTTCTCCTTGGTATCTAGCTCTTTAAATGTCTCAATTCTCATTCTAAGATATCTTAGTTTGTCTCTACGTTATGCCCTAAACTTTTTTTAAAAAAAACAAACTAAAATGAAAGCCTTAGACTAAAGAACTAAACTAATTGCTTCCCCGATAACAGTGCCAAAAACTTGTTTGCAAGGTTAAACGTGCTACTCTATGTTATGCCATAAACTTTTTTTTTAAACGAACAAAAGTGAAAGCCTTAGACTAAAAAACTAAACTAATCACCTCCCTAGCAACAATGCCAAAAACTTGTTTACAAGGTTAAATGCGCTAAGTTTTAATATTTATAACCTTAGTAAATTTCATAAGTACACAGGTCATTCGCATAATACCTAAGGTATCGATCTTACAAGGAAGCCTAATCTAGTCCTAAAATCTAAGGTCGTCCTAAACTACAATAATTCAAAAGAAATAAAATACTGCAGAAAATAAATCAATCAAATAACTAATTTCAAGAATTGAGTTGAAGAAATCTAAATATGATAACAAACCATACAAACCAATCCCAAAACTAACCTAGAAGCTATCAAGTGAGAGAAAGGGAGATTCAATTCGAAATTAACGAAAAGCTAATCAATTATGCAATTCTCAACTTAATTGGTTTAGATGGTCCTAGGATAAATTACTCTCTCTCTCCAGTTATAATTCTTAACCTTAATTTAAATTATAGAATCACGTTCTCTCAATTTGCAATTAACCCAAAACCTAAATTAATTCTAAGTTGTCTATTAACCTACCAAGAATCTATACCCGATCTCTCGTTATACGACTCTACCAGTTTGATCAAATTCTTTACCTATCAATTCACCTAACTCTCGTTACCCCAAATTGATTATTTTCACTTGACTCACCCTCTCATTTTATTGCCGAATTATTACGACTAGGAATTGAATAACAATTAAATCAAAAGAAAACACAACCAATTAAACTTTATTAATCTCAAGAATTAAAAACCCAATGGTGAGTATAAACAATAATCAACATTCAACGACAACAAATTCAATAATTATCCCAATTTCATACATAAACAAAATTGAAATAAAAACAGAAACTACTATTGGAATGGATCGTAGAGGCAGTGACAGCGAGAAACCACATGTTCCAGGAAGTACGTCGCTTCAAGCTTTGTCTTTTTATCTCTCTTCCTTTGTTTCCTTCCTCAATCTCTCAAAACTCTCTAGGATTTTTTCAGGATGTGGTTGACGTGAAAGCTATCTATTCAAACTCTCCAAGGCTCCTACCTCTAACTTGTAATGTTCTATTTATACTTTGGAGGCTCTAGGTCAAAGTCAGGGTGGAAACTGTCCAAAAAATTCTTGCAAAACTTGAGTTTTTCTGTTAGCCCAACGCAGGCCACAATCGTGGCCCTGTATGTCACGATCATGGATAGCACCTTAACCTTTCTGTCAGGATCATGGCTTAATGTACATGATCGTGGCCTGACTTGAAGGCTTTCTATCACGATCGTGCCCAAAGTGCACAATTGTGGCCTGGCTGCCCTAGCTGGTTCTTTTCTATCACGTTCGTAGCTTATGTTTTTAGCCTGAAACTCTTCGAATCTTCTCTATTCTTCACCGTTTACCCTAAAACACTAACAAATACATCACGGTACCTTAAAAATATAACATTTAAGCTCAAAGACTTAATCTAACCTATAAAAACACTAAAACATTCAATCTAACATAATTAAAACCTAAATGCATACTCAACACTCAAATTCCCAATAAATACATAAAAAATTAAACCCTAAAATATCATGCAGTTGACAACTATCAACATCCTTACACTTAAACATTTGCTAGTCCTCAAGCAAACAAAACAACAATATATAACAAAGACAAAACACGTAATACAATAATGAGGCAATGGCTTTCATCTTCATGAAATGAATTTAATCTTGAATGTAATCATTTAGTTATGTCAAATCATTAACATGCAAAATATATGTCTAGGGGCTTTGAACTAAATATATAACTTAATCGAGACCTAAGTGTTAACTTATTTACCCTTTTCAATTTTACAAACACATTAATAATTTTTCGGTCCCTCAGACTTTGTAACTGTTCCTAAATACATTTTCATGAAAATTCAAGCTTATTACAAGTCCGGTAGGTTATTAAGAAAACACACACTTTTTTCATTTATTTATTTAAACCCAAAATTAGTCTTTTACTAGGAGGCAAATATTTATTATGAATGTCGATCCAGTTACTCAACTAAGTCATTTTACTAAATAGCTTGGTTGAAATATCATTATAGTCTTTTTACGCGAAGGCACACATTTATGATGTGTGTTGATCTGATTACTCAGCTATTATTACGTTTTCAACTGGCTACTAGCTCTATTCGTAACTCGAAGATCAACGAAGTAGTAATTTATTAACAAAACAATTTTTATTGCCTACCTTGTTGCTTTTAGCTATTCTTTTTTATGAAAAAGACTAATTAAGCTACTTAAGTTAAATGACCTCAAATTATGAATGAATATGACAATCTAAAGGGTGTTAAATTTACATTAAGTCTTAATTAGGCTATATATTTATCTAAAGGCCCCCTAATTGACTAATTTCGCAGGCTATTGATCGTTCACAACCTAATAGACTATGTCCAAAACTAAATGAATCTCACTCAATCTAAGCTATTGGCAAATTAACACACTTCATATAATGTAACCTAATAACTTTCATACAGCATGCAAAATCATATTCAAAAGCAAAACACACAATCCCTTCCCATACTTGAATAATATATGGTCCTCAATATGAGAAGGAAACACATATAAACACATGAATAAAGGGTAAAGACAAAAATTAAAGTAATAAATAAACAGAAAAATTAATAAGAAAAATAATAAAAATAAAAACAGAAACAAAATAGAACTGAAGGCTAATTTGGAAAAGAAAAATTGGGTTAGACAGAAATCTTAGGGAGATGGAGGTGGTGGTGGCGATAGTGTTAAGACCAAATCCACTTAACATTGAGAGTGTTTCCTTATCTTATAAGTGATTCAAGAGAGCAAAAGAATTAGCACTCCAAACCATTCCAAATCATCTAAAACTTATTTAAGAATTTAAAACAAACCTAACTACACAAAAATTTAAATCTCCTTATCTTATAAGTGATTCAAGAGAGCAAAAAAATTAGCACTCCAAACCATTCCAAATCATTCAAAATTTATTTAAGAATTTAAAACAAACCTAACAACACAACAATTTAAATCTAACTAGTAAACGTGCTAATTTATGGTCATTAGCTGACCTTCATCTTTTAAGACTCGACCATGATCAATTATGAGCGGCTTGCTTCCACCCTTCTCGTTCAACAACAGTTTTACAGTCTATGAGTAAGCTACAAATTGCAAAATGAGTAGAAGGAAAATATCAATAATGTTGAGAAAACAAATTAATTTCAGCAATGCCCTTCTCATTAACAAACTGTTAATAAAATAGAGAATAATGAAACTCCTTAAATCTTCCATCTAATCCAATAGTTTTCCTGTACGAAGGTGAATTTCTCTCCTACTTCCTTAATCACCTTCGTTTCCTCTGTGTCTTCTGCTTCCCGAATAGAGACTTTCATGCTTTCTTCAAAATCGATGTTTGTTGTCGTTTGTTCTTCGTCCTCTTGTTCTTCAAAAGATTTGAACATATTAATTATCTTGAATGAGCTACTAACCTTCGAATTCTTAAATACATCGTTCATGTTGAATGTCTCATCATCATCATCAATCCAAAAGGTAGGGTTCTTTGCATGGACGTCCACTCAAGATTTTTCGATTTTCACATGTGGTAAATCTAAAACTGGTGAATAGAAGGGAGGTTTGACACTCTTTTCTTCATACAGCTTTGTCGTCTCTTGGTCGTCAATGAGTTGGGGTTCGGCATGGTCTTCCTCTAGTTCTACTAGCTCTTCCCCATTCTTAAGTGTGATAGCCCCAAATTGCTCTCGTTGATGGAATTCCATATTTCTCAAAGAGTCTTCCACACTTCTCTTACAAAATTCACGAGAAAGCTGTCTTACTTGAATGTCCAGGTTATGAATAGAAGCAACATGATTTTTCGTTACTTGATCAATTTGCTCTTCTAATCTCTTCTGCCCTTTTTCTATGGTTGTGAGCTTATCTAAGATCTTGTCCAACTTAGAATCTCATGAACTGCATTTGTCATGTTGAACTTCAAATAGACCTTGGCGTTCCATGTGAGTACTTGCATTGATACATGGTCCAATAAGGGTTGTTATTTCTCCAACCATACTATGACTTATTGTAATTATCAAAATTTTCTTGCTCTCTATAATATCTATTTTCCATCATTGTTCTTTCCATTTCTCCTTGGCATCTAGCTCTTCAAATGTCTCAATTCTCGTTCTAAGATATCTTGGTGTGTCTCTACGTTATGCGTTAAACTTTTTTTTAATAAAAACAAACAAAAGTGAAAGCCTTAGACTAAAGAACTAAACTAATCACCTACCCCACAATGGCACCAAAAACTTGTTCGCAAGATTACACGCACTAAGTTTTAATATCTATAACCTTGGTAAATTTCGCAAGTGCACGGGTCGTTCGCATAGTACCTAAGTATCGATCCCATGAGGAAGCCTAATCTAGTCCTAAAATCTAAGGTCGTACTAAACTACAATAATTCAAAAGAAATAAAATATTACAGAAAATAAATCAATCAAATAACTAATTTCAATAATTGAGTTGAAGAAATTTAAATATGATAACAAACTACAAAAACCAATCCTAAAACTAACCTAGAAACTATCAAGTGAGAGAAATGGGGATTCAATTCGAAATTAACGAAAAGCTAATCAATTATGTAATTCTCAACTTAATGGGTCTAGATGGTCCTAGGGTGAATTACTCTCTCTCGAGTTATAATTCTTAACCCTAATTGATGATCCCTAATTTAAATTATGGAATCGTGATCTCTCGGTTCGCAATTGACCGAAAACCTAAATTAATTCTAAGTTATCTATTAACCTACAGGGAATCTATACTCGATCTCTCGTTACACGACTCTACCGGTTTGATCCAATCCTTTACCTATCAATTCACCTAACTCTCGTTAGCCCAAATTGATTATTTTCATTTGGCTCACTCTCTCAGTTTATTACTGAATTATTATGAGCAGGAATTAAATCACATTTAAATCAAAAGAAAACACAACCAATTAAACTTTATTAATCTCAAGAATTAAAAACTCGAAGGTGAGTATAGACAATAATTAACACTCAACAACAACAAATTAAATAATTATCCCACTTTTATACATAAACAAAATTGAAATAAAAATAGAAACTACTGTCAAAATGAATCGTGGAGGCAGTGACATTGGGAAACCACCTGCTCCAGGAATTACGTCGCTTCAAGCTTCGTCTCCTTGTCTCTCTTCCTTCGTCTCCTTTCTCAATCTCTCAAAACTCTTTAGGATTTTTCTGAGATGTGGCTGACGTGCAAGCTCTCTATTTAGACCCTCCAAGGCTCCTACCTCTGACTTATAATGTTCTATTTATACTTTGGAGGCTCTAGGTCAAAGTCGGGGTCGAAATGGTCCAAAAAAATCTTGTGAAACTTAAGTTTTTCTTCAACCCAACGCAGGCTACGATCATGGCCTTGCCTGCCATGATTATGGCCAACATCTTAAACTTTCTGTCATGATCGTGACCCAATGTGCACGATCATGGCCTGACTTGGAGGCTTTCTGTCACGATCGTGCCTAATCGCTGTGTTTGGTTACTATCTCCTGGGTGCAGAGACGGAACGAGACGAAAATTTGGAGACGGAAGAGAAAAAAAATTAGAGACAGTAAAGTGTTTGGTTGTGATAGACAAAACAGAAAAAACTGTCTCCGTCTCGAGGACAGAAATGTGTTTGGTTGCAGTGGATAGGACATAAAAACATTGTCAATAACGAAAATGCCTCTACAGTATAATATACATTGAAATATATAATTCATTTATTAATTTATAATTGTATCAATATTTATTTTAAGTGTATTTGTAATTTTTTTATTAAGATGAGATAATTACAATATAATTACTTAAATTATTATTATTACTTAATTAATTACATTATATTTAATTAAAATATTATTATTTATTAAAATATAACTATTCATTAATTAAAAT
>JANIIA010447817.1:0-17652 GCA_027478495.1 Erythroxylum alaternifolium | reverse complement strand
TCACTAAAAGCTTAGTTCATGCCTCCTCTTTCCTCGTCAGCTCCAAAACCTCGTGAACCCATTTCCCCTTTTGTGGCCAGAGAATTGTGTTAATGGCGGCCCAGTTTCCCGACGACTTCAAGTGCCCCATTTCTCTCGAGATTATGTCCGACCCGGTTATCCTCTCGTCGGGTCACACCTTTGACCGGGCCTCCATCCAGCGGTGGCTTGACTCCGGCCACCGTACTTGCCCCATCACCAAGCTCCCACTGCCTGACCACCCTTCTCTCATCCCCAACCACGCTCTTCGTAGTCTTATTTCCAACTATGCTCTTCTTTCCCCTCCTAATTTTCAACAATCCCCCACCAAGCCCCAGCCGTCGCAGTCCCAGACTTTAGTCTCCACTCTCGTTTCCACTTCTTCGGCTTTTGACTCCAAGCTTCACTCACTCTCGCAGCTCGCTAGACTCACCAAGCGCGACCCGGGACTTCGTCGGGTTCTGACTGAATCCGGAGCTATGTCCGCCGTTCTCAACTGTATCAACTCATCCGAGTCGGCACTCCAAGAGAAAGCCCTTTCTTTATTGCTCAGCCTCTCGCTTGATGACGATAACAAGGTGGGTTTAGTCGCGGAAGGTGCGATTGGTCGGGTCGTGGATGTTTTACGGGTCGGGTCGCCGGATAGTCGAGCTATTGGGTGTACGGTTTTGACTAGTTTAGCGGTGGTAGAAGTGAACAAAGCGACAATTGGCGCTTACCCAAATGCGATTCAGTCGTTAGTTTGGATACTGAATTATGGGAAAGGGAGAGAGATCAAAGAAGCAGCAACCACGTTGTACGCTATCTGCTCGTTCCCGAACAATCGGAGGCGAGCCGTGGATTTCGGGGCGGTGCCGATTTTGGTTAGGTTAGGAGGATTGGGACTTGAGAGAGCTGTGGAGGTTTTGAGTGTCTTGGTGAAGTCAAAGGAAGGAAGAGAAGAGATGGGAAGGGTTAGTGGTTGTGTTTGTGTTTTGGTGCATGCGTTGAGGAGTGGGAGAGAGAAAAGTCTTCAGTGTGCTCTTTTTACACTCAACTCTTTGTGTTGTTATAGTGTGGAAATGTGTAGAGAGGCTAAAAGTGAAGGGCTTTTGGAGATATGTGTGAGGCTGTTGAAGGATGATAACGAGAAGATTAGAAGAAATGCTTCTGTTCTTGTGGAAACTCTAAGTGGGAGCAGCTAACAGATGGGACTCCTTTTGATGCTTAAGGGATGATGGAGGTGAGTTCTGGGTTTTCTGGGGTATGGTTCTTCCATTGTTGGATACTTGTGTGTACAAAAGAAAGGTTAGAGCTTGAAACTGGATATGATTTTTTCTTTTTCTCTTTCGACAGGTTTTGTATATTTGAATAAGTTTGTCTGTGAACTCATCTTTGTAGTTCAAAACGTTTCATATTTGTTATTAGAATTGTAATTGCCTACATTTTTAGGATTTTTTGGGCTCAAATCCAGACCTTTTGTTTTCTTCCCAACTTTGTTCGAAGCTTTACATGTTTGTTTCTGCTAAATTGTTCAGTTTGAACCAGTTTCATGCTTATTGAATGAATTTGTATTGATATTTTAGTGTACAACTAGTTTACTCATCGAGACGAAGTCATTCCTTTTACTGAAATGGTCTGTGATTGCTTGCTCTATACGTTTGTCTTTGTAAACATTGTTTGTATGTGTCTTGTTCTCCAATTATTTGGGTTCTGCATTAATAACTATATGATTAAGCTGACAATAATGGTTTCCAAGACAATGCCAGTAGACATTCAAAAGGAGGCACTGGAATTGCATTTCAATTTCATTGCTGTAAGAATTGTCTGTTTTCCCTTAATCATACTATGAATTGCCTTTATATATTAGTTCTCTTCTTGTTAAGCTCCAGGTTGTTGAATTGTAAATTTGATTCCGATTTCTTACTGCAGTGGAAGTCAAGCTGTAAGATGCATCACTCTGTATAGAATTTAGCATATTTGTATGCGACTCTCGATCCTTGATTCACTGTCTGCATGAAGCAGGTGTATGATCTTGTACCTCTTAATTGGCATTTTTATGGTGCACCAGAGAACAGAAATATATGCAAACAATCTTCACTTAAAGCACCTATAAATATTAGAGCCTGGTAGATGCAGTATCTTTACCACTTGAATTGTGTCTGTGTGAAGTATTAATGATTGACCAATGACTCATTGTAAAGCAAGGGCCCCTTATCACCTACTAGGAAGTTCATTTGGATCATGCCTGCATGTTATTTTAGCGTTTTAATTTGATTTACATTAGTTAATCAGACCTTGAATTGGTAGTCAACTGGTTGTTTTCTTTAGTTGGCAGTAGTTATTATTTTTATGATTTTTCTCGTGTTAACCAAATTTGGAGTTAAATATCGGAAAATGTTTGGTTAACCCTACGTTTAAACTAGAATACATGATGCGCACAGAAAAGACGGAGAGGCCGGAAGACGACATGTGCAATTCTAGTTATAGACTATAACAGTGAACAAAACTATAATGTATGCTACTGTCCTTTTTCTTATTTTGATAAAACAAGTTTATTAGGGGATGAATACTTATTGTCAACAAAAGTGCTTATGTGGGAATTTTTAATCTACCATAATTTGTTAGTAAAACTTGTAATCTACACACTAAGGCTCTGTTTGGCAATCCGTTAATTGCATTAGCTGTTAATTGATTATATCAGCTGATTTGACCAACGGATTGCATTATCTGTTTGTTAGAGATGTTTGATAAAATTAGCTGCTTATGTGTAAAATGACTTATGAGGATATGACTTAAAAAAAAATTATAAGGGTATGAATATTATATATCTTAGTATTTCGTTGAATATTCTTCTAAGAATTTAGATTTTAGATATTTAATTTTACAAAAATTTAGTTTATAACTCTAATAAAAACAAATAATAATAATAATAATAATAATAATAATAATGATGATGATGATGATGATGATGATGATGATACATCCAAACATAAAATATAACAATCCAAATGAAATTTAACAATACAATTCAAAGAGAGCAAAAGAAATAAACACCGTCATTTAAAGCAAAGGTTTATAACAATTTAAGAACGACGTCTAACTGTCATTAAACTATAAGCAATATTATTATGAATAGTTGTCATCTCTCGAGTTCTATGTTCGTCAATGTCTTCTTTTCTAAAGTTAACTTTAACATCTTGAAATACATTTGGATATATAAATTCAAGATTTTGATCGATGATACTAAAAGTCAGGTCGCCAGTTGTACTTGTTCTAATATAGTTATGCAACGCAAAATCTGTACAAATTATTCTATTTTGATCCATTAATGAATACTTAGATATTTTCTCCAATATCTTTTATTAAGCCTTAAGAACACAGAAAGCCCTCTCAATATAACTTCTCAATGATGAATGAACTCGATTAAAAACTTTTCGAGATCTTCTTGTATTTGTACCACGAAACTCTGATTGATGATACCTTGTATTTAAATAAGGTGTCAAATATCCTTCTCTTACCGAATAACCTTTGTCAACCAAGTAACATTTACCTGAGTTTCGATAAAAGCAATATAATTAGTATAAATGATATCATAAAAGTCTAAATCATGAAATAACAAATCCAACTAATCGTAAAATTACTTGTTAGTGGTTTTGGAAATTTAAGTCTAAGATTACCAATTATATTAAGGAAAATACGAGAATTGTGTGCTGATCTCTCCTAACTTGCTAAAACATATGTAAATAGTAAGTTAAAGTCACATGCTGTTAATACATTTGTTGATGTTATTCCTTTTCGTCTCTATATCTCCTCCTCTGCAATAACTACCGCTATATGTGTACTATCAATAGCTCCAATGCAATCCTAATATAAAATAATAATCATAAGATGATAAAACAATATTTTTTAATAGAAAATATAATGAAGGGGGAGGAAGAACATATTCAATTACCTTAAAATGTAGCGTATATCTAGCATTATTGGCAATTTGTGGTGAAATGTCCTTGAATTTGTGATCTTTTGGTACGAGTATATCCTTTGAAAATTCATTCATAGAAATCAAAACTTCTTTAAAAACTCTACTTACAATTTCACTAGAATATTGAAAGCGCTATTGAGTATCTCTATTAGAGGAACCTTAGGACATATACAAATAAATTGACTTTTTCCAAAATAAACATTTTATCCAAAGGTGTCAAACCATAATTATTTTCCAAAACTATACATAATTGACGAAATGTATTTTGATTCATCCTAAATGTATTAAAAATTGTTTTTCATGACCATTCAATAATTCATTCGTCCATAGTTCTCCTGTTTAATAGGAAGTCATGCATGGTTCCTTGTATATATGATTAAAAAAATACACACTCATGTAACCCGCTACACAAGCCATTGAATTCCAAAACTCATTCTCATTATCCAAAAATTGCTTCATTTACGGAAGTTGCATCATTTGCATAACATAATCATCCATACCTACAAATCAATAAGTAAAATTATATTGTAGATAAACAAGACAATTATATGTCTAAATATAAAGAAATAAATAATATAGTACGTAATAAAATTATCGATTACCAAAAAGATAACATAATATAATAAAATAAGTTAATTAAGTTCATAATGTTTTAAAACACACCATATCAATATAAGTGCACAAATAATAAACACAATAAACTAAAAATAGTAATGGATAGATAGAAACTATGTTTAATGTTTTTATGTTTGTCATACTCATACATAAATTTTATTTATTCAACTCTCTTTATATCATCTGGTAAACAAAAAAATGGACTTTCTTTGCAGATCTTCAATCAATATGCAAGCAAAGTAAAATTCAGGAATACTAGTCTCTAAATTAAGCAAAGTACATAGCTTTTCGAAAGGATTCGTAACATCATGATGTGACATATCAGCACTAGTACTTTATGTCTTGTCCAAAATTTTTGTAATAGATCTATTCATCTCCATTGTTGCACTTTATGTCTCTTGAATCAATTGCATCATATCATCAAACATCTCATACATTGCTGCAGATCTTCCAATCCTTTTAACGAAATCAATTCATGCACTCTTGTTACTTTGTGAACTATCACTCTCCAAAACCTTTTTGCATCTTCTTCTCTTACTCCTTTCATCATGTATAGCTTGAGGGGTAGGGGTAGGTTCTCTCTACACTTATTCTCAATTGTTTAGACTACTAGTCTCATCTATATTCTCATGATCATGATAGTCTGACAATTGATGATGAGCATTATGACTATCAGGTGGAGAAGGAACATATACTTCCTCAACTTCTCGTTGTCCTTGTGAAGGGTCAGCCACAGGATAAAATGTAGTCTCTCCTCGGGCCAAACATCCAAAAAGTTAATCAACTTACATTCAAGCTCAGGTTAAATCTCTTCTCTTTAAATGTTTTAAAATTGATGTTCTCCTACAAAAAATTAAATAAATTATATTTAACTAACTATTTAGCATTAGAGTAAAGGAAAATAACTTAAATTGGGAAAAAAGGGACAACCTTAATCTTTAAAGTCCACCACTCTTCATTAGCAGCAATTGTTCCTTTATCATAATCCTATCATATTCCTATTTCTTTCCCTTTTAACTGTTTCCAGAGACTTCATCTAGTTATCATCCAATCAAACTTATTTTAAAGCTTAGTTTTATCCCATGGTAAGTTGGTTGATTTGTAAAACTCTTCCTCCACCTTCTTCCATCGTAACCTTTGACAATTAACTCCATCTCATTTTCCCTTACTCCTTTTAATATGTTGGTTACAAATGTCACAAAAGATAAGAAGATTTTCTTGTGGCCAACGAATCATGTCTATATCATTCCCCCCTTGACTTCTTCTTTTGTTTCCTTTTTGGAATGATGTCATCTAATCATATAAGATGAAAAAGATTATATACTAGTTCATCAATTTACAATTGGTTTCACTACTTAATTAGTTTTACTAACTTGAATTAGACTATTCCAACAAAAGAACTATTAAATAATTAAATACTATTAGAAAAAGATAAATATAAATTTGTAAATATTAAATATTTAAGTTTAATGCATGATTATGAAACCATCTTAAGAAGATTTTGAGAAGAATAAAAAATCTAGAGAAAACCTTCTTAAACATGAAAATAAAAAAGAGAGAAAAGATAGAGTTAGGGATAAAACAAAATAGTTGTAAGTTAAGCTTCGGTGGAATGATAGGAGAGAGTTCTAAATTGATAAGGCCATTATAAAAAATAATGATACTTTTATGTTCACTAAATTTGACAAGTTTAAGATAGCATTTCAAAAATATGAGTGTGCGTTAAAATAAAAAATATTAGTGTGAGCATTTCTTTTTATATTTGCATATTTATTATGACTAAAAAAGTTATTAAATATTTTTCTATTAAATTACTTTTTGTTTATATATAATAATTTAAGAAAATACTACTATATTTTGATAACAAAAGAACTATTAAATAATTAAATAATATTAGAAAAAGATAAATATAAATTTATAAATATTAAATAATCAAGTTTTAATGCATGATTACGAAAGCATCTTAAGAATATTTGGAGAAGAATAAAAATCTAGAGAAAACCTTCTTAAACATGAAAATAAAAAAGAGAGAAAATAGAGATTTAGGGATAAAACAAAATGGTTGCAAGTTAGGCTTCGGTGGAATGATAGGAGAGAGTTCTAAATTAACAAGGCCATTATAAAAAATAATGATACTTTTCTATTCACTAAATTTGACTAAGATAGCATTTCAAAAACATGAGTGTGTGTTAAAATAAAAAAATATTAGTGCCAACATATCTTTTTAAAATTGTATATTTACTGTGAATAAAAAATTTATTAAATATTTTTCTTTTAAGTTACTGTTTGTTTATATATAATAATTTAAGAAAATATTACATTTTGGTAACAAAAGAAGTATTAAATAATTAAATAATATTAGAATATTGATTTTCAGGTTATTACCATCCTAATCTGTTATGATGTTTATACGTAAGACAAATCTAAACTCTGATTTGGTTATTGCTCCAACCCTCTATCAAACCCCCATCATTGACTCACATATACATATCACACGTTAAGCAAAGAATTTGTAAATACCATAAGGGTTTAAGAAAAAATTCAGTAGTAAAAAATATTAAAAAATGATAAATATAAACAAGCATAAATTTGTATGGCATTTTAGAAACATATGTAAATCAAATCCAAACTCTGATTTGGTTATTGCTCTGACCCTCTATCAAACCCCCATCATCGACTCACATGCACATATCGCACGTTAAGCAAAGAATTTGTAAATAGTAGAAGGGTAAGAAAAAAATTGAGTAGTAAATAATATTAGAAAATGATAAATATAAATAAACATAAATTTTTATAGCATTTCAGAAACATAAATTTATAACATTTTTGTAATAATGGTACAGAAAAGTAATAATGGTACAACATTTCTATAGCATTTCAGAAACATTTATGTATAGAGAAGGGTTATGATTACAAACATTATAAAACTATTAACATAAGCACTTTTTCTTCTTTACTTTTTATTTCTTCTTTCGATCTCTACACTATCAAAAATAGGCCATAAAACATAGCATGTTAAGACTATCAATCTTTACAACCTGTTAAGACTCTACATGATTAGTGGAACAAAAACAGGCAATAAAACATAGCATGTTATGTCACTCTTGCGAGAATAATAAGACATAATTCCTAAAAAAGCAATAGCACCAAATAAAAGCAGTTTGTACCTTATATATGGGAGAAAGTGAAGTATTTTGCCTAACTTGATGATTCCGAAGAACTTGATGACTGGAAAAAATTAAGTTGTAAAGACTAACAACTAAGCAATAACACTAAATAAAAGCAGTTTGTACGTTATATATGGGAGAAAGTGACGTATTTTGCCCAGCTTGATGATTCTGAAGAACCTGATGACTAGAAAAAAGCAAGTTGTAAAGATTAACAACTAACAATTGTGTTGTGCTTTTCCTTTTTAAAGGTGAAAAACAAACGGTGGGCATGTGTGAGTAATAAATGGAGTTAAATGCAATAAATAAAAAGAGTAGCTACAGGCCCCACAAAATTAATGTAACTTTTTACAACATACTTCGTTGTTCAACTACAGCAAATCCATTTATATCTCAACTACTATCAAACTTCATTTAATGAAACATCTATCTCAAATATACTTTCATTAAATCTCATATCTAGTTTCAGACTGGTCCCAAAGACGAACTGCAGGCACTAATGTTCCTCTAAATCAATAGATAGTTACATCTATATAGTTTGCAGGATAAACTAGATAGTTATAATAGACAGATAGTTACAACAGAGTTACAACTAAACAACTTGTGAAATCAACAGAGAGTTCCAAGGAAAGATTGTAGGATAAATTGCTTGTTAGGTTAAGGTGAGTGGACAAGCGTTTTTGCTCCCACTTTACCTAAACCTAACTTGCAAAATCATCAAAACAACCACTATGTATCATCTGCTACATAAATTGATTAAGCAAAAATGGAATTGGAATCAGCACAGACGCAACATAAGGAAACAAGTAACAAGGTGGTACAAGAATAACATACCAGAGGAAACCAAGTACTTTGTATGGAAAACCCAATAATTGTTCAACCTTACCAATGTGTTTGAAAATTAGAGCACCTCTGTAGCATGTAAGGTTGCATTCGTTCCAAAATAGATAAAAAAGAAGGAAAATATGCGTAGCTTTCATAATATATAACCTTCTGAAGAAATCTTCTCTTCTGACCTTAATTTCAAAACGTTGGTGGCCCAACAATCTCATCAAATACATATCACAATGCCAACAAAACTAAAACAAAGAATCAAACTTTTCTAGAAAAAGGAGATGTTATGTTTTTATTTTTTTTCCTTTGGAAACATAATCATAAGAATGAAAAGTCAAACATTAAAACTACAGTCTATGCAGCCATTCAGTAAAGAGAGGAAAAAAAAAGAAGTCACATAAGAGAAATGACAGTAGAAAGGATTAAGTTGATAGTACCTTTTAAAAACAACTCGTCCTAAATGGGCAATTTCCATTCCCAAAATTAAAGTTCTTGCAATCTATTGACCTGCAACCATGAAAATAAATACACTTAATTCTATTATAATAAGAAAACTAAACTCCTATATAATCTAGGTTTTCTACTAATCCTTAGAATTGTGGATTGCCAGCATACAGTAAAGTCCTTAAACTAGTAATTTTGCAACATATCAATTGATCAAAACAATCACACATTCCAATTTAAACAATATAATGTAATTCAAAAACTTAATAGAGACTGTAGCAATCAGGTTGAAGACAAAACAAAACAAAACAATTACACAAAGTTACCTGAGTTTTGCTTTATAATTATCAACAATTTCATGTTTTTCATCCTCAGAAAAGTGCCAAATGACACTTGGAATGACAAAGTAGGATATCTGAACTTATATACCCATATTTGTAATATCTCTACTGAAGGTACTCAAATTTCAGATACCCCAAGTATTCTCTAGGTATCTAAGTAATGTAAAAAACAAAAAATGCACAAAATAACAATTGAAGTGAAGAAGAAAAGTAATAATAAAAAATGTTAAAAAGAAAGGAAACAGAGAAGGTTATGAACATATGGAAATTGGTATTCAAACAACAATATTAGCACAAAACCATCTGCACTCCCAGGACACAATTTCAGAGCAACTTCCAATTCATTCCACCAATTATACATCAAGCCCATATGTTACCCCAAATAGCTTCAATACTATGTCGCCAACGTAAAGATGCAATTTTAAGAACTAAGCTAGTTTCTCATAAGCTTTAGAGTTCAAAATAAACAAGCCTTAAAAGAAAAACACGAAGCCACTCCCAATCTCTTATAATCATGGACTTTTAATTAAGTAGTTAACTTTCATCCAAAAAAACCCTCAAATCAATAACCAAGTTAACGACTTTTAAAGAACCAAGCATGCCCGCATAATAAACATACAATTACATGTTCAAATAGAGAGAAAGGAAGGAAAAGAGAAGAGCGTTAAGGTTATTTTTCCGATCACGAACCTGAAAACAACTGCTGTCAATCACCACTGTGGCATAGTGTCAGAGAGAAGAGGCTTTTATGAAGTCTTGTTTGGTGTAAAAGGAACCAACCCACTAAGTATAATCGGTATCCCTAAATGTAAATCTGAATGAAAAAGAAAGAAAGGTGTAAAATACAAGGGAAAATGGAAACAAGAAAAGAGGAACAAAACAGCACCGTTCTGATTCTCATACAAGCTATACAAATTTGTAAACCGACGACTGATCTTGTTGAGATGTGAGAGATGTAAGGTAAGAGCCAAAGAAAGGAAAAAGAATTTAGAGAAAATGAGAAATGAGACGGTAGTGAGTCAGGGCAAAAGTAAGGACAAAATCGATATTAAAGTAAAGGTTTTCAGCTGATTGCCCAAAATGCTCCGTACAAGGAGCTTCTAAAAATAAACTGGTTGGGTTGAATCAACCAAACTAACTAGCCAATAACCAAATAAATTAAATAGCTTTTTGATAAAGTCAATCAACTGATTTTGGTCAATCAACTAAAAAATAGATGATCAACCAACAACCAAACAAGGTTATAATCCCGTTCACCTCAATGTGGAGATTGACATAGTTATAAGCATGTTCGAGAAATCGAGATTGGTCATCCTAAATTATTCAGATTTTGACAAATTTGGGTTTTTGGAATAACTTGAATCATAAAAGATTGAAGCTAGAAAGGATGAGCTTCAACAACAAAAATAACAATAATGACAACAACACCTAATATAAATCCTGTTGCGATGCGGGGTCTAGAAAGTATGATCTTGTACGAAAGAAATTTTCATAAACAAATAAGTTGCATTACAATTGCATTATAAACCAATACATTTCCATGGATTTTCACATTAAACACTCTTAACAACATCTAGTTACTTCAAAATTTTTAAAAAATTAAAGTTTAGTTACAAAGTAAATATCCAAAGGAAAGATGTATATAGCTAAGATAGAAACCTAAAAAAAAACCGAAGAATTAAGTTTATTCTCCTCTTATCCTATAAGCTATTTGAATATCTTTAGGCATTATTGTGACATTATTAGCATAAATTGCACACAATTTGGTTTCCTCAAACAACCTAACAAGGTATGCCTCAACTACCTCTTAAAGAGCCGCTACAACACTACTTTGGAATCTCAAATCAATCTTGAAGTCATGAGTTATTTCCTTAACCAGTTTCTAGAAAGGAAGCTTCCTAATCAGTAGCTCCATGCTCTTCTAGTACTTCCTAATCTCTCCTAAGGCCACTATTTTTGATATGAAATTATGTGGCTTCTTCACCCTCTTGTTAGTCAAAGTTGACTTCCTTATATTCTTTTAAGTGGGACTTACTTAACAGGGGTTCTATCAGTTGTTTAAGACAACATGTTATGGAAGTAAGGCAAAAGCTTATAGACAATATTGGGGAGTAGATTTTTTAAGGCTTTTGGGCTCTATGATATGGGGGATAAAGAGGTTACAAATAGATGGACAGAAGATAAACAACAAGCCTTTTATGAGCTTGCTTTGCCCAACTTAGTATCATTGGGCACGAACTTTTTGAACCATTTATCAGTAACATTCCCTTCCCAATCAAAGTTAGAGTTAGTCAATTATTACTTTAATGTCTTTGTGCTTTGATAATGAGATGAACAAAATAGTTTTGACCCACCAAATGTTGACAGTGATGATGATGATGAACGAAAAAGAGGTAAAGATGGAGTGATAGAAGAAGAGGATGACTTGGTGGTGGAATCTTTGAATTGAGTTTTGTCAGAGTTGATGATCTTAGAAAGGAGGAACAATAAGTTGATGGCTAGGTCTATGAAGAGCTTGAATTTGTTGTAGGTGGCTTTCATGATGACAATGATCTTGTCTTTACAATAGTTGGAGGTAAAGGAGGGGGAATCCAAGTGTGAACACAACCCGCCAAATGTTGATAGTGATGATGATGAGTGGAAAAGAGATGAAGGTGGAGTGGCAAAGGAAGAGGATGACTTAGTGGTGGAATCTTTGACTTATGCTTTTGTCAAAGTTGATGATCTTAGAGTGGAGGAACAATATATTGGTGGCTAGGTCTATGAAGAGCTTGGATTTGCCACAAGAGGCTTCAATGATGACAATGATCTTGTCTTTATAATGGTTAAAGGTAGAAGAGGAGGAGTCCATATTAACTCCCCAGTGAGGGTAGAGATGAGAGTTTAAGGAAGTTAAATTGATGAGAAAAAGAAGAAGCCCTAATTGAAATATATTTAAGATAGTGAGTTCCACTTCGCTATGTAATAGTGAGGTCCACTTTCGATCTGAAAAATAATAAATAATATCACATAAATACTGATAGATGGTTAAATATGTCAAAATTTTCATCTATTTAAGGTATGCTCTTAATATTTTGATAATGTTATGGTTCAAATTGGACACTTCAAAACATTAAAGTTTAAGTTATATTCTAATATAAACGTTGAGGTTTAAAATGCACCTTTTGGCCTCTAAAAATTATAATTATTTCATTATAATTTTGCTTTAGACTCTTTATCATCATTTCCTTTACAACTAGGTTTAATGAATTTATAACTTAGACAATACATTTTTATTACTTAAATCAATCAAAATTGAACGATATAAGTTTCTTAATAATTTAATTCAAATTGAGATTAAAATAATGAATGATATATATTTCTTAACTATTTAATTCAGATTGATAATAGAAGTTTTTGAATTATGTTGAGGCAATAGATTCTATGAGATGAACCATTTTAATTTCATCAATTCTATTTTTTGCTTTAGCTTAGAAAATGAGAGTTCTTTTTACTAAATTGATGCATAAAATTAGTCCAATTATAACTTTTAGTTGTTAATATTTTCAGTATAACATATAATATCAATTCATTGAATATTTGCAAGTTTTACGAGGAACACTGATAAAATCTATTGTCCAATTGCATGGTTATTCATTCACTCTGAAAATCCGGATGATTAGTTATACATAATAACATGTAGTGTTTGTTTCATTATCGCAAGTACCATGAGTTTTTGAGTCTTGTAATCCAATAGAACTCAGATATGAACAATAGAAAAGGTTGGCTGTCATTATCGTTTTTTCTTTTCACGCATGTTAGAAGTAAATTGCTATAATGTAATGTATCAGACAGTAACAAAAGGAAAGAAGGAAAGGTTAAAGCAACAACGGTGACATGCCAAAAGTCCAAAGTTTTGGGCGGTAACTTTTGGGAATGCATTTTGAAGATGAGACGCAGGCGCCAGTTGAAAAGGCTGCTTAGAGATCTTGATTCCTATTGGTCCATTTTAAAAGATACGGATCGCTACTGAAACTATTTGAACCGTCGATTCAAGCACCATCCATCGGCCCTCATTAACTCGCTTACGTACCTTCGTTCCAGCGCCACACTATAAAAATGCAACAAGCACACCAAGCCACCGCAACTCACCTCACCCCACGCCTATACTTCAAAGCAGTGTAAATCTGTAAAATGGAGAGCGGAGGAAAAGTGAAGAAGGGAGCTGGCGGCAGGAGAGGCGACGGTCCGAGGAAGAAGCCAACTTCGAGGTCTGTAAAGGCGGGGCTTCAGTTTCCGGTTGGAAGAATCGGGCGGTACTTGAAGAAGGGAAGATATTCGGAGCGGGTCGGGACCGGAGCTCCGGTTTACTTGGCTGCTGTTCTTGAGTACTTGGCTGCCGAAGTAAGTGTGAGAATTGGTGTTTTGGATCTTTAATAAAGCTTAGACTTTATGTATTGGTGTTAATTGTTGTTATAGGTATTGGAGTTGGCTGGAAATGCAGCAAGAGACAACAAAAAGAACAGAATAATACCCAGGCATGTGTTGCTTGCAGTGAGGAATGATGAGGAACTTGGGAAGCTTTTAGCGGGTGTGACCATTGCCCATGGTGGTGTTCTTCCAAACATCAACCCTGTTCTCCTGCCCAAAAAGACTGACAAAGCTACCAAGGAGCCTAAATCTCCTTCCAAATCCCCCAAGAAAGCTTGATCACTAGCTTATACTTGAGTCTTAACTGGTTTGGTCGGAGCAATTTGTAATATGAAATTCCATCGTGTAGTGCTGTTGGAAAAGTAGGGTAGTGCTTACTGGATAGAGTCGATTGCCTTTGAAGGTCTCTTATATATTTTGGATTAATTTAAAATAAACTGGCAACCAATTATGTTTGATTTGTTTCTTGTGCCCTTAATGGAGACATGGTTGGAATCTGACAGACAATTGGTGGGAAAAATCCTGTTAAATATCGATGTTTTCATTTACCTTCTTTACATAGTATGGTTAAGGGTGAATGACAAGGAATGGCCGATAGCGTCTTCTGTCGACTCATTGTCCCTCGGCAAAATTGTTTGTTGGTATTTTCGTTCTTTTACTTGATTTCCTAAATTCCTACTCGATGAAAAGATAAGTATAAGATATATATTTTGTGGCTAATTTTGTATGGTTAATTTGGTCCAATATTATTAAGTAAATGTAAATTACGTCAACAAAGGATATTTTGATCTTCTTTATTTTGTCATTTTTTATTTTTATAAGAGATTAAGTAAATGTTTAAATTTAAAAATGAGAATGATTATCCCTTTGATTTGTTTGAAAAGGTGAATAATATATTGAAAGATTAGGGTTTAATATAATTAAGGGTATTTGTAAAATAATACCACTTTGGCTTTATTTGGCAAATAATAGATTGTATTAGTGATTGGTTAATTTTATTAGTGCTTAGGTAATAGTTGATTATATTAATTGATTTAATTAGTGAATAATATAAGTTGTTTATTAAAAATATTTAATAAAATTAGTTATTTAATATTAACTTTTGATGTGTAAAATAACTTATAAAAAATGATTTAAAAAATTATAAGAACATTAATATTATATTTTTTAGTATTTTATTGAATATTTTTATAAGAATTTAAATTTTAAATATTTAATTTTACAAAAATTAAGTTTATAATAATAATAATAATACAACATTAAATTTTCTATTAATATGAATAATATAGCAAGTTACATTGTATTAATATTTTTTCATATAATATGTATGAATTTTATTATTTAATAAATTAAAATATTTATAATTATAGTATGATACAAATATGATATATAGTAGTTATATACTAAATATTAATTTGATGTAACTCTTTATGTTCAAAAACTTAATATTATGGTATTTTAAAATGTAAATTAATATTAAAAAAATTAAATAAAGATTAAAAAGTTTAATTAATCCTTTCATTATATTATTCCAAACTTTAGTATCATAAAAAAAGGTAACTTTGAAAATACATAGAGTAAAAGTAGAGAGTAAAGTGAAAGACAATAATGTTATTAGGTAAACAACTAACCCTTAAAGCTCTTATGAAGTTTTTAAAAATCATCTTATTAGAGTTAAATAAGCTAACTAATAAATTATTCACTAAACACATTAATAGTTTTTTAAGATAGTTAAAAAGTTAATTTTTAGTCAATAAATTAAAAAATAGCCAATAAGATGTTTGCTAAACACCTTCTTTAAGCATCTAACGAGTGAAAAGGGTGATTGTCTAATTCGATTTTCTTGTGTCAACCTTTTCCATCCACAAAATAAATGTAACTGTGAAATATGTGGATGGTAGGGGTTGGCACAGGAATGACATAGGAAAGTCAGAATAACCTTATCCCCAAAGGAAGACATTTTTGGAGCTTTATACGTCTAACGAGTGTTTTAACAATTATCTCAAATATTCTTAAGCTCAGAAATTTTATAAAATGAATATTTAATACAAAATAGGAGATGGGAAGAAAATATACTTTTAGAAGGATAATTGGACCTAATTTGGGGAGTTAAACTACAAGAATGAATTATAATCACTTATGGATATTTTCTAATGGGAGGCAACAATTTGGATATCGTTTAATAAGGGATTATTGGACCGATACCTAATTTTATAATGCCACAAACTCTAAAAAACCACGCATTGAACTTATCCAAATAGGACATAATTGTGTGGAGGAATATAACATTAAAAGAACTCACCATCAAATCGATTAGTTATTTATTTTAGCAGGGGGAACTAGTAGTCGAGTGACATAAACTGGTATAGGGAAGAAGCACTGGTTAGTAATAAAGGGTAGAATTCTGAAAATTGATAGGCTAACGAAATTCCTAATCATTTCAAACAGATGCTGCTTATGTAAGGACATGGAGTCCTTTTCTTCAGGTGAACATGCACAAGAGATGGATGGTCCTGCATTATGCAAATATGTAGATTAGGGCATCCTAAACAACACTGACAAGAAATAGTTAAGTGGTGTAACAAGCATATGGTACCAAAGGACAACAAAAAATATTGCAAATTGTACTAGCATACCTGGTGTCTAAAATTTAGGAAGCACAGAACTCCAGGATCTTCCGGGACCAAATAACATCTCCAAGAAGATTTAGGTTGATTTACTCCAAAGCATTCAAAAACATCGTGCATACATAGACACAAAATTCCTATGTCTGCCCAGATGATGAACATATGGGGAATATGATTGAGTCGTAAATTTTTTATTGAATGAAACTAATCGACTGTATGTAGATAAAAAGAACTAGTTTATGAATTGTTATGAAAATTGATTAGATTAGAGTAGGTTTTTAGCTAAATAGGCTTGAAGGAATAGTAATGAAGAAATTAACACATATATTTTACATAAAAAACCTCTAAACAAATTGGGGTAAAAATCACAAGCAATAGGAAGAAACTTCATTATGAAAATTTAAGAGTTACAAACTCTCTCAAAAATAGGAGAAAATAACAAAACAAATTAATCAATTAAGAGCAACCATCACTCTTCTTGAGAAGCAACAAGCATCTACTGATCAAAAACCACCGACTTTGCAACCAATTACACCTCAGTAAATATTGCAAACCACATTTACCTCATCCACTATTAAAAGTCCCCAACAAAAAAAACCACTCTTTTACCTCAAAACAAAAAGACATGTCAGAATCCAAAGTATATGTCATTTTCAATGGACCTATAGCTAGACTATATGATGAATGACACAAAATAGTTGTCCGTATCACTGGTAAACCTTTAATAATTCACTAGAGTTATACCAATAGATCTGAAGCAGAAAAAGCATTAGCTGAATTCAAAGACCCATCTGTCAAACCACATTATAAACAAGCCTTGGGAAAACCACAAAAAGATACTAGGATAAAAATATTGGGCAAACCTGTCCAAATGAACAAAATAAATTCAATTCCTACGAAAGCACTTAAAGAGGAAATGAGATGAATTACTCTAGATATTTTTTATGAATGCTTTCAAGCATTGAATCAAACAGAGTCTTCAATTCTATAATACGTTCTTTATTAGGGCCTATTACCAACCTATCGTCTATATACAGCAGCAAGATAGTAAAGTCATTGTCACCAAACCTCTTGAAATATGCACAAGGGTCTTCATGTAATCTGTTGTATTCAAGGATCATAATGAAGGAATCAAATCTCTTGTACCAATAGCTAGACGTTGTTGGATCGGAAAAAGAAAGCATGCTATATTTGGAGAAACGATAGATTTCAAAACTTTTAAGAAATCATTTTTC
>JANIIA010447713.1:0-19370 GCA_027478495.1 Erythroxylum alaternifolium | reverse complement strand
ATTTTAGTCCTCTTGCTATACGATCTTGTAATACTTGATGTGTAAGTACTAGGAACGACTCTGTGCACTTGCAGATTTTATCGACCAAAGTTCTTCAAGATGATAGCATCCTCAGGGCATTTCATCTCAAAAAATCGATAATGATCAAGTTCCTGCCACAGATTCTGCAGCAAGTTTGCATATGCTGTGACATATTTATTTCCTTGCTTAGCATTTGGAGTTTTGATCTTGATCTCGTACACTTGAGCAACATCACAAGCCTTTGAGTATATGCCATGAATGTAGTCCCAAATCTCCCTTGCAGTGACAAAAAACATGCATCTGTCACTGATCATGGGGTCCATAGAATCCCATAGCCAGGACATTATCATGGAATCCTCCTCATCCTATGCTTCAAACATTGGGTTATCCTTAGTTGGTCCTGTTCCAAGAAGATGACTAAGTCTCCCTTTGCCTTGAGGTATGTACGGACAAACTGAGACCATTTGAGATAGTTCTTCCCATTAAGCCTATAGGGAGTCCGAATATTTTGTAAAACTCCAACTTTTTGAATTGTGCCGAATTCTTCTGGAGGGTTAGATCTAGTAGAGACAGAGGTTTGAGAGGTTGACATGATTAAGAAGAAGATACTACAGTGAAGAAGAAGATATTACAGCAATTAAGGCTACCCTAATGAGAATCACACAAGAGAGGTAAGGAGGAATGCAGCGATGAAGGCTGGAACACATAAGAGAAGAACCAAAAAAAAAGTAGGGTTTCGGTGATGCAGCAATGAAGACTCAAAGGACAAATCCCAAAAAAAAAGCCTACGGCTTTGATACCATGTGGGAAAGAATTTTCATATATTCTCATATATTGAATAGGAAGTATAAAGCCATATATGGGACATTATAAGTAGGAATTTAAATATGGAAAGTTATCTAAAGCTATCAAATGCAATCCCTTAATTTAAGGGATTTCAAACTTATTCTATCTTATCTATTTACAGCCTATCTATATCTCAGTATAATCTATTTACAGTTGTTTAGGATCTCGACAATATCTCATTACAAAATAGCTTAAAGGTAGAAAGTTGCGAGGAGTTAATAATGCAAAGAATATACCGCCTTGAAGATATATATCGGTTGACTTTAAAAGCGAAACAATACTTGGGATAACAAGATACTAAAAAGTTTTAAAGTTAAAGAGGAGAGTCCAACATGAAGAGAATTACAATAGTGCAAAATTTTAGGTCAACACTTAATGTATCAAAAATTTCTCTACACACTAACTACAAAGTTTCTTAAGGAGCTGAACTTAAAGGCAAAATCATAGCTGAGACTCGGACAAAAAGAGGGGCAACAAGATACTTTTAAAAAGATAAAACCATAGTAATGGTTGAAGATAGCTTTTATTGGCCCTATTTAAAGCAAGACGTGTCTTAGGTCACACACAATGTCAAACATATTAACTAGCTAAAGAAAGAACACCGCTTCATATATCTCATGAACCATAGTAGGACATAAGTATGGATTTTGTGTTAGTAATTCCTAAACTTATAAGAGGTTATGATTATTTTTTGTGGTAGTGGATAGGTTTTCCAAAATCAGTCATTTCATTTTATGCTTCAAGATTTATGATGCTGTCCATATTGCCAAACTCTTCTTCAAAGAAGTACATCTCCATGAATTACCTTTAACCATCGTCTTGATTGTGATGTGAAGTTTATGTTATTTTTGGAGAATTCTATGAAAAATATTGAACACTAAGCTTCAATTTTCTAATTCTTTATAACCTCAAATCGATGGACAAACGGAAATGATGAATAAAATTTGGGAGACTTGTTAAGATGTTTGGTTGGAGATAAGATAAATAATTGGAACCTAATTCTTCCTATGATAGAGTTTGCATATAGCAGTTTTATAAATAGGTCAACTGGTAAGAATCCTTTTAAGATAGTTTCAGGATTTCAACAAGAAAACCTATGATATAGTTCCCTTACCACAAATAACATGAGTTAGTGTTGAAGCTGAATGTTTTGCACAACATATGATAGATATCTTTGATGAGGTAAGAAGAAAGATAACAATCAACAACTTGACTTATAAAGAATATGCTAATCAACATCGTTTATTGGTAGAATTCAGTGAAGGGGATATCCAAATGGTAAGGATTTGTCAGAACGTCTTCCAACATAAAAATATAAGAAACTTCATTCATGGGGTGCTGGACCTTATAAGATATTCAAGAAATAAGTGCTAATGCTTATGTTTTAGAATTACCAAGTGACATAGGAATTAATCATATCTTTAATTGCATACTTAACTATTTATCATGGCCATGATAAATATGAAATCTACTATTGCAATTGTTCCAACCATTCATCATCTTAAAGATGAGATAGAGAATGTTCTTAATGAACAAGTTGTAGCTACAAAAGTTGATAGTAGGGTTTCTTATCAAGTGGAAAAGAAGATCAATTTCTAATAGCACTTGGATTTTAGAAGTTGAATCCAAATTTATATGAGCAGTATTTGTCACATTCCACGTCAAGGATATTTCAGATAAGCCGAAGAGAATTAAAGCAAAAGAGCTTAGAGTTTATAAACTCAATAAAAGAGAAACCACAACTTTAATCTAGTTAGATGAATCCTATCCTAACAAAGGCAACTTAAATAATAATAAGTTAGATATATTGTCTTAGTTTGTTGGTACTTTTTAAGAATAAAGAATCCTTATGAGGATATGATTCAATTTTGGAAATTTTAGAACCCTTTCCTACTAGAATAAGGATTCTAAGAATTATAAAAATGTGTTTACTTAACCTTTCAATAACAAGTTATCCTGAATTTTTTCTTCAAATTTGAGTTATCAATTAGAATGTGTGATTCTTTCTTCTGAGAGTGATTCTTAGACTTTAGGAGTCATTCCTAGGTTCCTAACTTCTATTGTTTGTATTCTTCACTACATTTCAGCAATTCTAAGCTAAAGTTTCAGCAACTAAAAACCCCAAATTCCAGTCATATCAAACCTAAATTTCAGCCATATCTAACCCTGAAATTCTAACTTAAATTTTTAGCAATTAAACTCTAGAAACCCAGCTATACTAAATATGAACCTTTCAACATTCTAAACTGAAATTCAGACCTGAAACTTGATATTCCAACAGTCTAATATCAGCCATATCTTCCAAATTTTGTGAGTTTAGCTATTAATTAATATTTCTTCTATTTGTCCAACATCACTTATACTGAGTGTGCTAAGGGAACAATGGGTTTCTTTGCTTTTAATTTATCCATCATTCTTATCTCTTTAACTAGTTATACATTATTGAGATGGCTACAAAATTACCTTCTAAAAAGGTGGAAATCAACAATACATAATGCGACCTCATGAACCAAATGATTTTCAACAATACTATTGTAGAAACTTCCACCTAGCTAAGATTCCTAGGACAAAAATCAAGGTTGGTCCAATGAATAGAACTACTTATAAGAATCCAAAATGTTGCATTCATGAGGTATTGAACTTTGAAGTTCTATTGAATTGATAATACCATGAATGTAGAACTTACTTTCAAAACGACACCTGACCAACAGACTATAACTGTTCTGGATACTAATGATCTTTGGTAGTCCTTCAACTTTGGTTGCATGAACAAATTCCATTACTCCGTATGATGTCTCATTTGAAACACCGATATAGCGTACCTAAATGAGATCAAAATACAGTTCTCATCAGCTAATATGATATATCAAATATCTCACCTGTAACTCCTCTTTGCCAAGTTCTCTATGTCCTTTCATCTTCATAAAGGAAAAAGGAAAAGAAAGAGGCCAAAAAAGAAAATAATTGAATGTTATCTTAATGGTATGTAGACTTGTTCCTCCATATTCCTTAGAAAGTTTCACCATGATTGATTGCCTTAGTTCTTTTACGATGTAGAAGTCGATGCTATTCCAAAGAAAAGTTGATTAAGCTTCATTTGGATGGAAACAAGGACAAATTCAAAGAAAGGAAAGAAAGAGGGGAGATTACGACAATCACTTTCCCATGCATTTTTTCTATGTGAAGAATGGGTTTGATTGACTTGACAAAATTGAGAAGATCATTTCATGACTAAAAAGGAGATTAATAATTCATAATTTTCTCCTAACAATATCTCTCTTTTGAAGGCTTTGAAAATGATGGTCCCAAATGGAGGGGAAAGATGATGTCTTTTTCCTTCCTTAGTAACCTTATCTTGAAACAATGGATCAAGTAATTCCATACTTGAGTTTTTATCCACATTATATTGAAGATTACAATGTAAGTATAATAGACTTTGATAAGTTTTCTTGATATGTGAAAATCACCATGTAAAGCATATTGAGATCATCGGACATTTCATAAAAGAAAAGTAGAATAGTGGGTTGAAAAACACACATCATGTCTCCTCTAATGGGTAATTCGCTAACAAGTTCACCAAAGGATTTCTTGTAGGAAGGTTTGAAGAACTCACATGCTAATCGGGAATGAAAGATATCCACTCGATTGCTTGAGGGAAGTGTTGAATATTCTATGAGTGATACTGTGCGTGATACAGATTTCAATGTTATGAATATTCTAGATTTTGATACTGTTATATGTGAAAATTCTAGTGTAATTAGCCTTTTCTATATAGGAATATCATCTTCCCATACTACTTTCTACAAGTTACAATGTACGGTAAGCACAGTTACCTTTCCTTCATTAATAAGTTCTTGAAAAGCCTTCAGCTGCTCCACAAATGGGACACTTGATCTCCACTTTGAATAATCATAAGAAAATTCACCAAACAATGGTACATAGCGATCTGGCCTGCATTCAAAGTACATATAACAGGTTATTGGACATTTTTCATTCTGCCCAACGCTGTCAATCATATTTATATCCTTTTGTTACTCTTTCGAAGAAATGAACTAAGAAAAAGAATGTGTTGTCCTTTACACGAAGATAACTGAAGAATTATAAAAGGGAATTTGCTTAATTACATAATCAGATTTTAGTAGAGCGGGAAAAATCCCAGTGAAGAAAAGTTTGCCCCAACTAGCTGCCAAGGATCATAAAAAATGATACGTTTTTACCAATGTATTTGCAGCAGATCAATGTAGTCAGTGCCCAAACGTTTGAGGCTTTTCTCTACACTCTCTTTAATATTAGCAGCATCAACTCGCAAAACCTTAGCATTGTCACGAATATAACTTGACCGCTCTGAATAGCCACATAATTTTGTAGCCACAATAACCTGTTCATAATATGAGACAACCATAGATGCGACTAATGTGAACTTCAAAGACTAATGCCAAATGTAAACAAAAGGTTAGGACATCAAACAACTTTATATATAGAGGTAAATTGTGAAAATAAATGCATATTTCTAGTTGTGAACAATCCAAGAGGAACATACTGGAGAAAAAATTCATGGATCTAGAATCAAAACTAACTAGAGTTCAGAAGGACACTCTGACATAGTAGAGACTTGTCATGTTATTAAACAATCAACTCCAGGATAAATTTTGTAAACCACAGAGTGAATTCAAACAAGTCTCTTGATCTACTCAAGCACTTTATGAAATTGAAGAGATTGAAGCTTAAAGAAATTAAGAATATTGATTAATAAAGCCAGTAGACAATTGGTACCTTATCTCGAGGCTGAGACTTCAACCAGCTACCAATGTAGAGATCTGTTCTTCCTTGGGTCTCCTTTGTCATTGGTATAGGGTACTACAACATTGAATGTGAAGTGGTAATGCAACCGACATGTAGTATTAGAGAGAAAAATTAAAAAGCAAACAATCTAAAACGAAACTCCTCATTGACATTATCAGACATTTCCAAAATTATAAAATACCATAATGACATTGAGGTATTAGATATACAGAGACGATATAACTAAGGACTTTAGTCAACTGCAGCTTGCAGACAGAACTCAAATATTACAAAAATAGCACCATAAGCAAGATGTAAGCAGTGATTTTCTAATACCCATGAGAAGATCAATGAAACTAAAATAAAGGGATTAGTAGTAAATATAACAGAGATTGGAGAAACAATACAAAATTAGAAACCACTTCCTTGGAGAGAATATTCAACAGTTCTAGTTAAAGGATATCAGAAAATGAGGGACAGAAATGATAAAACATGCAAGCCAAGATGGCAAAGTATCTACCAAGATGAAAACTTAACTTTTGCGAAGAGATTTATTCAACATAGAGAATATAGATATGTGATACTCTTTTGTAATCCAGTTCAATAATCAGAATGTGAAGGAAAACCAAAAACAGATTATAGGCTAGTCATAAGATATAGACCATGATAAAATCACATCACAGTAAGTGATCTAAGTAAGAGAATAAGCTTCAAATACCAAAAGCTTAATTGCATTTTATGGAGTTATTAAGTGCATAGACCATTTAATGAATTTCATTCAACAATACCATAGTGAAATCATGATGAAGCCTCCAAGTTGACCCATTTCTCTCATTGTGAACTATTTTTAATCCCAAAGCAATACCTATTAGTTATAATAAAGTAGATGTTAAAATCTTCTATGTCAACAGCAAATAATTTTCAGAATTAGAAGGCACATGCAAAGTATTGTCTAGAGCTTTGGCGTTGAGCTTAAATGCATGCATAGAAACATCTACGTCATGCAAACCTCATCTTCATCAAGCACTCAGAGCTTAGAGCTTTTTTATTCCGCACTTGAAAGAGGAATCCAAGAAACGCTTTTACATTATCTTCCCCAAATTTTACCAAACAAGTCAATTAAACATCTAAATATCATAAGAGCGTCAGCATTTCTGAAGAACATTAATTAAAAGTATGTATACAAGTCTAGAAGAGAAAAGACTTACAGCTTCAGCAGTATCAAGAATATTAATTCCACGATCAAATGCATAGCCAAGAATTTCATGAGCTTCTTTTTCAGTGTTCTGCTGTCCAAATGTCATCTGCAACATCAAAATATGCCAATGAAATTAGTGTAGAATGCTCAGGAGCTTGTTATAAAAGTACCAGATGAAGAAGAAAGTCAATATCTATTCAGCTACAGTCGATTGTGGGATGGCATGGAACCTCAGAAGCTATTTTACGTATATACAATTACACAATCACAAACAGAGAAGACACAAACTTGGACCACTGAATAGCAGAAGGAACTTAATTGACTGAATTTAGAATTCTAGAGGTCAATCTTTTTGGCAGGTAAGTTTCTGGGTCAGAATTGAGATATCTCCCCCGTAATTTGCCTGAAAAAATCATCCCTTGAAAACCTGGAATCTAATTTTAGTTCATATCTTGCAGTGGAAACCGCATAAGAAAGGCACAAATTTCAAGCTAATGGAGTTGGAACGCGTAGCATGGTTTGCAAAATTGTTCAATAACGAGGGCAAGGAATCCCAATCAATGTAGTTTCATATGTTTAATAGTAATGAAGCCTTTCCCACTTGAAATTTCGAAGCACGATTTTGCTGGCAATGCCTGGATGATGCTCATTAGAACAGTTTAAACATTTAACATTAGCAGAAAATTGACTTGCTGATTACCTAGTTCTATGCATTAAAATACATCACTTAATCTAACAGCAAGTCGAAAGAGATATAGAGAGTAGTAATTCCCACATAATATGGAAGGGAAACAAGCAAACACAATTTCATATGCCTGCTAAAAAGAGAAGGGAAGAAATCTTACAGTGCCTAGAGTAATTTCGCTAATTTGAAGGTCAGAGTCTCCAAGTGTTCTGTACTGCAAGGAGGTCTTCTCTGGGAGCTTGGCAGCGATGGGTCTGAGCCTGGTTCGTGCACTTGGTGAATGAGGCTCGGCACGAAGAAAGGACCCTTGAGTGTAGAGAAATGCAGGATTCGCAGAAAGGGTAGCCCACGACACCATTGTTGCTCTCAGGATAAAGCTATCGCTCCTTGGGCCCCTCCTTAACGATAAGCGTAAAAGCGCTGGCGTGACAGTGTTAGTGGTTAGTTAACCATGGCGGGAGGCGTAACATATGTTATTATATAAGGTAAAAGATATGGACTCGTGTTGTGATTTATTTAAAAATTGTAATCTTTAAATTTTTATTTATAATTTTTTAAAATTTAAAAAAGTTAGCAGGAAAATATAAATAAAATAAATATCAAACGTTAATTAAGTAAATATTTTTTATACAAGATCCAACCCAACTTTTAAATTGGAGCATAACTAATTAAGTTTAATTTAAACTAATGATTTATTTAATTATTTTAAATTATAAATTTAATGGCTTTAAGAAGTTAGCTAAATTACTATTTTAATGAAATATGATTATGATATTTATATCACATTTATTTTATTATTATTTTTAATTGAAATATAAAATATTTTTTATAAAAATTAAAAATATATTTTTATAATTTTAAAGAGAATACAAACAAAATATTAAAGAAATAAATATAACATAATAAGGAATTTAATGATCTCTTTACCTATATAAAAAATTTAGTTAATATTTTGTCGTGAACCCTTTATTTTAAGTCAGATCTAAAATTTTAAAGGTGATAATTATTTCTGTCTCCTCTCTCGCGTCTCTCTCTTTCTAATATCCTTCTTTTATGCCACTATTATCCATACTCTTACGGACATTTTAGCAGCCAGAACTTCACAATCAGTGCTTCAAGATTTCTCAATTCATTCAGTCATACATTTAGGCCCCGTTTGGCAGTCAGCTGATTGTATTAGCTGTTAGCTGATTCTATCAGCTATTAGCTGATAGCTGATTCTATCAGCTGATTTGACCAGCGGATTGTATTAGCTGTTTGTTAGAGATGTTTGATAAAATTAGCTATTTAGTATTAGCTGTTTATGTGTAAAATGACTTATAAGGACATGCCTTTAAAAAATTTATAAGGGTATGAATATTCTGATAGGAATTTAGATTTTAGATATTTAATTCTACAAAAATTAAGTTTATAATTTTAATAAAAAACATAGAACATATAATAATAATAATAGTAGTAGTAGTAGTAGTAATAATAATAATAATAATAATAATAATAATAATAATAATAATAATAATAATAATAAACATTAAGAAAATGAAACAACAACTGATATATAAAACAATGAAGGTTACTACTAATTCACATACCTGAAAATGTATAGTTTTATGCAATTGTTGACTCCAAGCATACAGCTAGAACACAGAATCTGCAAAATAGTATAGCCATATAATTGGAGAACAACAAATTATATTATAAATAAATTGAAAACTATGAAATAAATTTGAATTGATGTTGTTGCTCTCATTCCATATAGTTTTTAAGTTAATAAGTAGTAACTTTCTTAACTAATTCTAAAATCTAATTGTTATGCCTAAGAGCCAAATTGTTATCAATTTTGCTATTCTATTCAACTTTTAGGAGTTCAATTTATAATGGATATTTATGTTTTTAATTTGCATTAATTCATACTGGTTTAGCAATGTGTTAATTATTTTTCTTTTACAAGTAAAATAATATACTGTTCTCTTACTTTCAGAAAAATGTCCAACAAAATGATGCTGCATTGGTAAAGAATATGAACAGGTTTTTTCAAATAATATACTGTTTTCTTACTTTCATCAAACATCTTTTGAGTACAACATAAAACACACCCAAATTCAACCATTCATTCATTCTTAACCCTTTTTTCACCATTCCTAACACAATGCAACACAAACCCAACAATATATGTGTTCAATTCATGGAAAGAGCTAAAAAATTCGAAGATAGTAGTACACATTCATTATTCGGGACATTAAGACATTCAAAACTAAACCCAGAAAAAATGAAATAAAACTTACCACAGGCAGTGAAGAACAGAAAACAACCCAAGATAAAGACAAAAAATCAACAGGAGTAGGAGAGGGATGCGGTGAAGAAACGACGGCGACCTTCAAGATTGTTTCAGAGAAAACAGAGACGCACAAGAGGAAGAAGGAAGGGAAGGCTGGCGGGTCTGATAAAAATTGAAGTGGGACGACATCGTTTGTCGAACTTAAATTTTTTTTCATGTTGTAACATTCAGCGGCAAACCCACCAATCGTCATCAAATGCAAACCTTTAGCTATGATATATAATCATCGTCGCCAATAGGTTTGACAAAAGGTAACAAATGACGTAGTTATATTATTCTGATAGGCCACATTTTGTGAAGATACCAATATTCATCGCCAAACGACACGCTAGGCTACAAAACACCTATAGCGTCATAAAATATACAACATTTGGGTACTAAGTTTTTAAAGCGTCGCCTAATCTTAATACATTCGCTACGAATAATTATAAACGTCGTAAAATATACCCAACCCTTTTCTTCTTAATTAATTAACGTATATTAGTTTTTCCTATTACCAATAAAAAAGAAAAATTAATCTTCTCAGTTATATATGCAATTGTTCTTCATTTGCTTGATTTTTAGGAATGACTAATCTTTAAATATAATTTGTTACAAATAGTTTTATAATTATATAAAAATGTGTTCATATATTAATTACAAGTGTTACAATGTTTATTTATTCAAATAAGTTTTTTGAAATTATATTAATGAAAATGTATAATTTTGAGACAATATTATTTTATTTCAACGGTCAACCTATTAATTTCCAAATAGTTTTCAAATGAATCATTTAATTTTTGATTCAAATTATGTTTTATTTATAATAGGAAAATAAATTTATTAAAAGTTATTTATGAACTCGCGGCCTTCAGCGACGAACCATGTATTAGCCACTCCATCTGACAATTGTCGACTAAATACAGCAAATCGTAGCAAATTAATTAAGACTACTCTTAGACAACTACATTCAAACAATAAACAACATTGTTTACCTAAATTACATAAACGACGTCATTTTGAATTAGGTTTTCAAATTCACACAACATAAAAGCCTTCTTAACGTTTTCATTCAAGCAGTCTTCTGAAATCAAAAAGCCTCTCCTACATACCAGCAATTGCCGACGCCTTACTCACATATCAAAGTCATTGCGTCGGGTCATTAAAACATGGTTTATATTCCTGTCACTTCTTTTTTACTATCTGTTGTATTTTCAATGTCCTGTTATCAAGCTCTTCTACATCTTTAACTGAAGAGATCGGGTCTTTGTTTATCAATCTTGGTTTGTCATAAGTTTTAGTCTACTTTTACGTACTAGATCTGTGATGTTTGCATTTGGCTCTTGAGACAACGTTTTCAAAGAAAGCAAGTATTTTACCATTGTTAAATAGAAGAGTTGTGATTTTTATCCTTCTATGGTAGATCTGGACGTTATTTGTGTAGATATGTACACACATTTTTTTGTGTGCTAAAGTTGATTTCTTTGTTTTTTGTATATGATGTTTTCTAATTTTCATGTTATTTCTTTGTGTGTAATTATTTGGACATTGTCGTTGGACAGTTTGGATTATGCTAAGATAGTTTTTAGAGTCTTATCAGTTTTGGTCTTATCAGTTTTGTTGACCTCACTGTTACTAAATTTTCTCAACTTGTTTCTGGATTTTGCATACTAAGGAACTTATGTAAACACATCCTGCTTGCCATTTGTGAGTTTGGGCTTTCCTCTAGTCTTGTGAAGCACAGGGGTATTTTCTTAGACAACTCAAAATAGGTAGACTGTGACTCTTTTGTGTGTTATTGTCCTAATTTAAGGGGCTCGATCATCGCAAAAGTTGCATTATTTAGTACTTATACCTCATTTGACTTCATTCTTATTGTGATTATTCACTAAAACCCTTTAGGTGCTTATTGTGAGTTCTTAATTATGCATTTGATGTATGAGTTGTGTTTAGGGTTATGTTTTGAAGATGATTTACTGTCTATCTTTGTTATTTCTTTATGTCTATCTTCTAATTGACGTTAGAAGTAGTTAATCACATGAAGGAATGTCGATATAGAGACTAGTTTTGAATGGCCCAAATTCATACCGTTGGGAGAAATGTCGAAAAATTGTCCCTGATCAGCAAACTAACACTGAAAAAGAAATCTCCAGTTTATATACTAATCATCTTTTGCCTTCTATGGTGGATCTTCTGCTTCAAGGTGTTTAGTATCATCTGAACAACGTCACTTTCCTTATTATGTACATCTCATTTCCTTTTATGAAGCTATTATATATATATATTTACTTTTGATGGTTTATACTACATGTTGTTTTAAGCTTCATTGAGTCTTGAAGATGACATGTATGGCCATAGAGGCGGAAGTGATGTCACAACAATTCGTAAAGGATTTGGGAATTCAGTTATTTTGGAAAATTCTTCAATTCTACATACTTCGTCTGCTCATTCACATATGCATGTCACTCCAATTTCAGTTCATTTAATAGTTTACTAATATGATAATATCTAAGTTCTATACTGATTGTGTTTTAGGTACTAAATCTAGTGACTCATTCACTATATTCTCTACAAGTTTAGCTATAGCAGAAAAGCTATTACAAGAGGATGTGAAAAACCTTACACTTAAAGGAACAATTATTACTATTCCAATTGGCGCGTTTGAACGTGTAAGGAACATTCTGGAAAATTTAAACATCGGGGACTCATTTACCTTTACCAACTCTCGTTTTACTTGGAATCCAAATAAATAATTATATCATTGTTATTTAGCCAGTCAATCAACTGCACTCAACTTTAAAGTTTATTTATTGTTGTATCTGTAATAATTTGTCAAACAACATATCTACTACTTAGGGTCAAGTTGCATACTATTGAATATGGAATGTTATTATTCTGGTTTTATAATTGTATGAATTAGGTAACTTTTAATTCAAAGTTCATACTACTCCATAAATCATATTATTATATTGATAAAATTATTTAAAATTTTTATATAACACTTAAAATTATGTTGTGAGTTTTTTTAATAATACGTTGTAAACATTCAAAAAAAATCTCTAATAAAACATATCTTACCTATGATATATTATAAAAATGTTAGTTTAATAATTTATGAAAATGCCAACCATTTGGTGACGATTTCAAGAAATTGTCACCAAATGTATATATTTAGTGACAATTTTTAGAATTCGTCACTGAATGTGCACCATTTAGTGACAATTTCACGAAATTGTCGCTGAATGCTTGACATTTTGTGATGAAAGCAAAAAATCGTTGCTGAATGTTTAATCTTTTACAACCAAATGAAACTTTCATCACCAAATATTGACCTTTTGGTCATGTTTCAAAATATCGTCACCAAATATAGAACCTTTGGTGATGATTTTTCAGATTCGTTGCCAAATGTTTGATAAGTTATGGTGACGTTTTCTAAAATCATCACCATAAGATTATTTAGCGACGAATATCTGACATTGTCACCCATTGTGTATCATTAGTGACGATTTTTCTTAATCGTCACTAAATATTCAGCATTTGGCGACAATTTCCTCTATACATTGTTAAAGGTTTTACCTTTTGCAACTCCTTTTGTTTTAGTCACCAAATGGTTAGTTTTAGTGACAAATTCTATTAATTGTCGCAATATGTTATCTTTTTGTGAAGAATTTCATTTCATCACAAAATAAAACGTCGCAAAAGGGTATGTTTATTGAAGTGAGTATGCAACTTTATCCCCTAACTAGTAGAAAATGTTTCCAAATGATCGACGTGAAGATGAGAGAATATCATTATCTTAGTACTTCATAAAAAAAGTTGCATTTAAGTATCTTTAATATTTTTATATTAAAAAGTAAATCAATTAATTACGTCTTATATTGTTATCTCTTTTAAATTTATCTTTTAAATTTTAATATATATTACTCGTTTCTTCAATATTATATAAATTTATTTTTAATAATAACTTCATTTATAATAAGAAAAGGTTGATACAATCGATCCAAAGATCTTTTTCCTTTCAAATTTATTTCGAAGAAAAGGATAAATAAAAGAATACATAAAAGAAAAGGATAAATATTTTCTCTTTTAATCATTATTTCCTTTAAAAGGTTTTCCTAATTCAATTGACAGGTCATACTTGAAATTCAAATTTCTATTATCTAGAAAACTTTCTTACATGTCTTAATTGAAGCGTAAATTTGAATAATTTGATATTTGGCTCTATATACAACAAAAAAGTTTGATATCAAGCATTAAGAATGATTGTATAATTGACCTAAATTTATATCCATTTCTTTTAATAACTCATATAAAACTCGTTAAGTGGAAACATCTGACCATACTTAAAAGTTTTCAAGATAAACATGCATTTCATTAGTCTTGCAAAAGCATACTATCTCTTAAGGGTATGATTTTCTAATCCTTATAAATAAAGGGATGTTAAACTCTAATGTCATATCGTTTGGAACCGCCTTAAATTTGAACTCATATTTTTCAACATTAAAGTCTTCCATGAGTCTAGGGACAGGCTCGAGAGGAAATGATCACCCATTGCTAGTATCAGGTTTCTTAGTCCTAACTACATACTTGCGCCTTACTAATCCTATATATGTGCTAGATCTGACATGAGACCCTTCCTTTCTCGAATAATTTTATAAACCAAAATCACTATAAAAAGTAATCATTGTGCTTAAAAATGGAGTTGAACAAGTTGTCAAAGCCCTCAAAATTAATCTTTGATTCATTAAACTTTTGTAGTAATTATGAAACTAGGTCAAATCTAAAGAGAACTAGAAATTAATTTCTTAATTTCAATTGATGAAATAGAATGGGATTAAGATTAATCAACTAAATAACTAAAATTAAAAATAAATTAAAACAAATCAATTGAGTATAAAATGAAAAATTCAATTATACTTAACTCCAATTCAAGGAAATTATCTTATTATTCCCTATTGACACCCATGAGGGGAGTGAACTAGGTGAAATTAAGATTTTGACTAAAGTTTATTATCTTAAGAAAAGTGTCTCCAAATTATCATAGATGTAAGTATAAGTAAATTAATTAAATCATAAAATAAAGACTAAGGGAAGAGAAACACAAACCGATTTGTAGTGGTTGTACAAACAATCCTACCCTACATCTACTTCCAATACTCATTTTAGATTTCCACTTCTTCTTTTAAGGCAAATAATATCCTTATACAATTTTTTATCTTTGGCAAATAGGAACCTCCTTTTCACTCTTCCTTCAAAGTAAAGAGGAAACCCAAATCACTTTTGGTTGCCCTAATACACCCAACAAATAATTTACAATTTAAAAATTGCTTAATTACTGATGAAAGGGTTTAACACTCAAAATTAAACAATGAATGCTCAAATAATTGAAGGAAATACTTAGAAATATGTGTACAGAAAACTCAAAATGCTTCTTGATGTTAAAATCAATGAGAAAACATATACTTACAGTGTTTTGGGGCCTAAAATAGCTATTGGAGCCAAGAATGCTATTATAACAATTATATTTGATATACTAGTTGATCAGTGTAGCATTGGAACATTGGTTAACCAGTAAACATATTGGTTGGCCAATGTGGCATATAGGTCAATCAATAGATCAACCAATGTTGCTACAAACTCACGATGTATTAGTTTTAACAACTTAATCTTGATTTATTTCTTGACTTGATCTTAATCTTGAAGATTGAAAATATCGTCTTGTTCTTATATTCCTTCTAATCAAGAGCATTAAAAAATTCATGAGTAGTATTTGTGTTCTATTATCCTTAAAAATTAGATTTGAAACTCCTTTGGTAACAATCTCTCCCTTTTTTATAATTACAACACATTTGTGATATTAAAAAGTATTACGAGAATTTAGTTAGACAAATTATATCAAGATAATAATTAACTCTGTCTCAATTCGTGCATAAAAAAACATAAAACCATATTATAATCACAATTCAATACTGAGAGAAGTATTTAATGGAAGTATATGTTGTCAAAGAGATATAAAACTTCATATACGCCCCCTTAATTATATCATTTCTATAATATCACACAAAAAATTTCTCCCTATTTTTGAAAAAATAAAAAAGAGTCAACTAGTTAGAGGTGGGATACAAGACTTAATCAATCTGTACAGGTCATTAAGGTGATGCGTCGTGATGTCTCGAGAAGAATCAAGCTCTCCTTGCAATATAGTAAGTTGATGCTCAATGGTCGTGAGACGAGCATTTGATGAGGAATGATGTTTTGGATAAGAGGAAGTGGCCTCATCATCTACAAGTAGCTCGATAATGTGGCTTAAGAGGGGCTCATTAGGACAACCATATGGTAGAGCCTTATAGACTGAAGATGAATTATGAGGATGAAGATGTTGTCTCTGATGTGGTCTAGTCATTTGTCCATCAACTAATTGATATTCCATAGGGTAAAGAGTAGTGGTTTCAAAGAAGAAATCAAAGTCATTTTCATTGCTAATGGGAGGAATTTGGAAGTGCTAAAAATAAGGCTAAGGATGAGGGTATATTAAATAGTTTATTTCTTCTTTTTTGTTTATAGAAATTAATCTTATTGAGCAAAAGAACACTACCAAGATGAATAAGTTTTCCTAAGGGTAGAAAGGAACCAAAGATTATTGTGGATGAGAAAGGTTATATTTGATAAATAGATGGTGGAAACGAGGCATAGTAGTTAGGTCGTGTACATCATTTGGTTTTTTATAAACCTCTCATTAGGGTCTAACTCAAAGATAATTTTGACTCTGTTAGGCACATGGTAAGATTATATGGTGTATTTGGTATGATAATTATAGTACAAAGGTAGTTCATGTATAAGAATACCTTAGATCTCATTTATAAGAATAAAGGTTAGATGAAGATCAATACCAT
The DNA here is from genome assembly GCA_027478495.1 of Erythroxylum alaternifolium. Taxonomy (NCBI): domain Eukaryota; kingdom Viridiplantae; phylum Streptophyta; class Magnoliopsida; order Malpighiales; family Erythroxylaceae; genus Erythroxylum; species Erythroxylum alaternifolium. The sequence continues at coordinate 2,631 of JANIIA010447713.1, read as the reverse complement.
ACATTTGGGAGAAAATATAAGTGTCATCATGAATTACCTTAGGATGAAGATCAGTGTAAAACAAATAAACATTGGTAGGACTAATCCTACAAGTCTTGATTAGGAGGGATCCCCACGCTTGATCAATAAAATATGGAATAAGACTATAATTCTTAAATTGGTTTAGACTAGTAGGTGAAACGACATAATTTTCTTATCGTTCCAAGGAAGCATAACCTTGGAATTGAGAAGAAGTAGTATCAAATTATTCATCCTCATTTCGCTACAAGAATATTAGTAATTAGTGATGAAAAATTACCGACAGAAATGGAACCATCGGACATTATCAATAGAAAACCATGATCTGTCAGTACAATTGTCTGAAAAAATTTCATTTTGTGATGGAAAAATACTTGTAGGTAATTATGGAGGGAAATCATCCTGGAAATTTTTTTGATGAAATATAGCGATGATTAAAATGTCCGTCAGTAAGGAAAGCGGGAATGTTTGGTTGAGTAAATAGGATTTAAGTTTACCGACAGGTATTCTGTCAGTAAATTTAAGACGTAAACGTCTTCGTTTGCTTTTGCTTCAGCATTAAAAAAACAAAAATGATGTTGATTGGTTGGGGGGAGGACACTGTGGGTAATTTAGGTTAAACAAAAATGACATCGTTTGGTGTAAGCGTGCCACTACACCTCATCTCTGTTGCTATCGAAGGCCACCGTGTGTCACCAACACACCTCGTCGCTGCATATCCTCACTGTCCTCGTCACATCTGCTTTAGGTATTATATAATCGTCTCTCGTGCACAACTCCTCGTTGTTGTCATAGTTCTGTAAATGTATAAATTCATTACCACGTCGTTTGGTTCTGTAAATGTGGACTTGGTTCTATAAATGTGTTGACAGTGAATTTTATCTCTTTAGTTTGTCTGAAGTTATCTTTGAATGATTGAATGTATGTATGGAGCATAAGTATGAAGCTACAATCACTTAGAAGTAATGGATAGTGGTTGTGATATGAGGATATACATCTTAAACTTTTATTAGTAGATAGGTTAGTTTACAGGAGCCACATAAAGCAAATGACACTAACATGATATGAGGAAATTATGTAGTGACCGTGGAGCGGTGTGATATGAGGAAATGCTATTGATGCTAATGTGATATGAGGAAATGCTAATGTGATAGAAGTATAATTTATATTTAAGTGATTAACTTTTTAAATTTTTTAATTAAGTGTCTAAAATTTAAAGAATCTAATAATTTATTTTAAAAGGTTGTTGGTCATTAATATTTTGTTGATGCGACAGATGAAATATGTAAAAATTGATATTTAGAAGATTTATGAGATATTTTTACATCATTTTTTAAACAATTGCACATAAATTTTAAAGTTCTTCAACATTCCATTTTTGGGCAAAGCATGATCATAAACCAAAAGTTTAGAAAGTGAGTAAAAAATTTGACTATTTGATGGACTAAGGAAAATGGAAGTTGTATGATAATTAATAGTGCTTGCAAAAGCTTTATGTTTAAATTCTTACATATGTGGTAGATTTGGACATATAACTGCCTTCATTATATATTATAATTTCTAATAATAGTCATCTTGTTAGAAGTTAAATGTGAGTTATTGTACTAGAACTACCAAAAAACTATATTTAAATCTAGTGCGACCATATATATACATATTTAGTGATGGGAGAGGGGTTAATTGGTTGTTCCGAACCTAGAATTTTTTTAAAACATTATATGGAACAAGATATAAGAGGTTTAATTCAACCTAATTCATTATCATTCCTAAACTCCAGCCACATGAATATCAATATTTTTATGTGGTATGACCTTTTCTGGAGCGTTTATAACAGAGGGATAACACTTAACATTTTTTATTCAAGCCTTATACCTTAAATATCCGGTCCCATTTGAAACATTTATTCTAAAAATATAAAGACTTAAAATTGCTAATATATCAAACCATTTATATTTCATAAATTTAATTATCTCGTAATGGTATCATTTTATAGTGATTATTTTTAACATTCATATCAGTTAGCTTAGTTGACTACCTTCCTGGACAAGATTCTTTGAACACTCATTTTTTTCTTTTTGATAACAAAATAAAGCAATCAAATTCATCTCTGTTTCATAGTAATTTGGTCATATTGCTCACGAAACTCATAACCTTATAATGAAAACTATTATAGTTTTACTATTTTTGCTGTGTCAAATATTATCTACAAAATTAGAAAATTATCTATAAAAAAGAGTTTGATTGATTTGAACTTCAAAATTCTTAAATTGATGTTTAGGATGTCTGTGTTTTATTTTGCATACTTTTGATGATGAAACAGATTTTTATGCCAGTTGTAGTCCTTTTCAAACAGTGGTGCATTACCACCAGTTAACTAATACTGTAGCACCCCATTACCCTAGGGTACGTACCGGGACCCCCGTAGGTCATTCCGACACAGATCCTAAGATAACGGAGCGTTACATGCAATTACTATAGAACTCCACATGGCATCACATACATTGAAACAATAATACCAGTAAATGTAAATCACAAGTTTTTTTAAAACCAAAATCCTCTTTTCATTACTCCAAAACATCAGTATATACATCAGTGTACAGTCTGTACATATGG
>JANIIA010447605.1:0-19371 GCA_027478495.1 Erythroxylum alaternifolium | reverse complement strand
TCCAGTAATTAAACCTTTACACTCTTCCTAGGTCAAATATATATCATAGGTATAAGCAATGAATGCTACATATACTTTATTTTTACCTATATTTGTTTTTCTTGTTACAATATCATCATATAAATATTTAATTACTTGCTTAAATGCGCTTGTAATCATTGTAGAATTCTAATCGTTTACATATCATTCTAGTAGTAATACCTTTGATTGGATCTAACAATAGATCCCTAAGAACAAATTATGGGTTTTTGATGACAAGGTTAAACATGTGTTACATCACTAACAACTCTTCTTATTCTTTTATCAAATGAAGAAAGATGCAAGGGCACTTAATGCTTACTTCGTTTCCAGGAGAATTTGTGAAAAGCAAAATTACGTTAAACATGTGTCACATCACTAACAACACTAACAACGTTTCTTATTCTTTTATCAAATGTACAAATATGCAAGGGCTCTTGTCGCTTTCTTTTCTTAATAAACAAGCTTTTTATTGAGCAAAACAAATACATTTAGTCTAAAACCAAGATGAAATCCAAATTCACCAAAAATAAAAGATTTATATGTACTTAATGCAATACAAGAAACAAAAGAAAATTACAAAGACCTATAATTCAAAAATTTAGATAATGAATGGCTTAATCTATTTTTCTTACCTAAAACAAAGGACTGAGGGTGTCAGGAGAATGAACATAAAAAAAGAGCTTAATGCTATACTGTGATACGAGAGTAGTTTGGGGCATTAAGAGAACAAACTAAAAGTGAAGGGTTGATGACATCGGGAGAACGAACTGAAAACGAAGAGCTTGCTAATGCGTTGTGATGTGAGAATGGCTTGGGACGTCAAAGGAACAATCTTAAAACAAAGGAAAAATTGAAAACAAAGGGTGAGGGGTCGAGGCTGTATAAACTAATTTAGGGATTAAATTACATCATTTTTTTAAAACGACGTCATTTTAGTTATATGATTAAATGACATCATTTTGTTAATCTTCATTACTTGTGTTAATTTAGGCTGATGTGTATTAATAGTTAGGGTTTCTATAACACGTGGTAAGTCACATTAGCAAAGTTAATGGAGACACTAATATCGGGGTAGAATTGCAAAAAATTGAAAGTTTGAGTATTTAATTATCACGTTTTGAAGTTTAGGCTATACTTGTAAAATTAAGCAAAGTTTGGGATTTTTTGTAATTAAACCTAAAAAATAATAAAAATTTTATAGTTTTTTGCTATAGCTAATAATTCCTTTTCGTTTATGTGATATATTTCTTATGTATAAAGCTTGTTGAATTATACTTGCAAAGAGATTCATTCATCTTAATATTATAAACATCATAATCTATCTTTTTAATACTCCACTCCATAGCAGTATAGTACATAAGATCTTAAATTTCTTTGCATATTTAGTCAAGTAAGGTGAAAATTCAAATCTTTGATTTTTTAATACATTTGAACATTTTTTAAACTCGGCTAAATTTTGAATAAAATTTGAAGCATAGTTTAATACTGCTAGAAAACTTTGGACTTGTTTTTTAATTTGTTAACTGTCAGGGAATTGTGAGATTTTTTTCCGAAAATATAAGGTTGAAGTTTAACTCTTTTATCATCTATTTCCATACCAAGGAACTATATTTTAGTTCAACATATCTTAACTTTTTTCTCAAAAAGAGCTAAAGTATCTTGTTTATGTAAATCTACTAATTTATTGAGATGTATAATATGATGAGCAATATTATTGCTAGCTACTAAAATATCATCGACATAAACATGTATGAAATTATTATATTTGAAGATATTATTCATTTTCCTTTGCATTATTTGTGGGCATTTTAAAAGCAAAATGCATTACTAACCATTCGTAAGTCAAAAGAATTCATTAAAGCCATAAAGGCATTAAAATTCTTAAAAAGGTGGATTAAGTATAAATGAAATACATTGACTTTACAAAATTTCTAAGAACAATCTAGAATTCAGAGATTTCTCTTTCTTTTAGTGAAAGAGCTAAACTGATCTTTTGATTAATGTGCTGCTAATGTTTTCCTTATCCAACAACGTAACTTGTGAATTAAGACATGCTTATTAGTATTAACCTTGTTAAACAATCTCTAGTTCTTTTCTCTCCAAATGATATAGACTATTCAATTGAAACTAAGACTTAAGTAGACTCTATCTTTCCCTATTGATTTGAATTTGTGTGCAACCCATTCTAATAGTTGGTTCCAATTTGTTTTGTGACTAGATGTTGGCTCAAATGGAGGATGAGAAACACTTAAAGTATAGGTGATCAATACTTTCTAGTTCATTGCACTATAGCTCACATATCTTGTCATTAGAATCCACAATCCTATCTTTAGTTTTCAATCGTCTCCTAGTAGCAAGTCAAGTAATGAAAGAAACTTTTGGTTTTAAGGACCCTTTCCAAACAATGTTACTCTATAAATGTGAGGGTTATGGGGCTTGAGAGCTTTAATACATGAACAATTTGAAAATTTTCCATTTGTGCTTAGAGACCAAACATGGTTATATGAAGTAGAATAGTTAGGCATATAGTTGAGGAAATAATTATGTAGTTGAGTAGTCGGGTTGTCAAAGCTCTCAAAATAATTCTGATTCTCTAACTTCCTTTAGTAGTTGTAGAACCTGGTCGAATCCCAAGAGAACTAAACAGTAGTTTCTTAATTTTAATTAATAAAATAAAATGGGGTTTAATTATGTAATTAATTAACTTAAATTAACAAGATATCAAATTAAATCAACTGAATATAAAAGTGAGAAATTTAAAAATACTAAACGTTAATTCAAGGGAAAATCTTATTTAATTGTAACATTGGTCATTGGTCTAAAAAGGATAAGTGTCTCAATTCAAGCAGTTAGTCTGAAACATATTAAGATATCCATAATAAGTCTCAAATTTTCCTAAATTAATTAGTTCAAAACTAGCATCCAAACCAAAACTTACTATTCATTGATTGGGTATGATAACATTCCATATCAAAGAAATGATAGCTATAAGTTTAGTAAAATAGACTAAACCCTAAATTAAATAATCAAGATAGTTGTAACTATTCAACTTAGTTTTCTTATTTTTCATAAGTTAAATATGCAATTTCATAAATAACTTATTTGCTAGTCGTACCAATCCTTTATGAAAATTACGTATCATTGAATTCATGTATAGCAATAGAATAATCAACATTAAATTAAATTATCAAATGAACTAATATTAATTATTCATGAAATATAAGAACTCAAAACATAAAATACTTGAATTAAAACATGAGTAAAAGTTAAGAATACTGATCGCAGGTTTATGTATGATAAGTTTTACTATTTTTATCCTCCATAATATCACAAGCGCATAGGTCGTTCGTGTAGTACCTAAAATGTCGATCCCACGAGAAGGGTTAATCTAATCCTAAAATCTAAGGTCGGAAGGTATTAAACAGATCTTTAATAGACAATGAAATTAAACATCAGAACTAAATAAATCAACCAATCCAAATCAAACAACAAACAATAACTGTCAACTAACACTTAACGAAAACAATCACGAACAAAGATTAACAATTTCAATTTAAAACTGAATAAAATTAATAGAAATTGATTGATTTGTTGAATAATGATAGCACACCCTAGAATTCAACCTCGTGAGTTAATCGAAAGAGAGAAAGGGAAAATTATCTATCTTTAATGCCAACCTAACCTATTATGATTTTTTGAATTAATAGTTCTAGATGATCCTAGGGTCAATTACTCTCTCTCAAGTTATAATTGATCCCTAAAGTGTAAACCCTAATCAGATTACGAGTAGTCGTAATCTCTCAATTAGCAACCAATTGAAAGCCTAATCAGTTCCAAGTTCTTTAATAAACAATTTAAACCTATATGTGATTTTTCTACATAAGAATTACAAATCTGATTTAATTTTGAATCTATTAAATTACCTAACTCTTGCTAGCCTAATTTAATCATTTTTTCTAGATTCACCCTCTCAGTTCATTATCGAGATATGAAATGTAGAACTAAACCACAATTAATTCAATAAACATATAAAATAGTTAGATTTCATTAAATCAAAAATAATATTCCAAAGGTGAGTATAGAACATCAATCACAATTCAATTCTATCATCAAACTATATATTCCAATTCTATAATATAATAAAATAGAAATACATAGGAAATTGAAAGGATTGGAAGATTAATGAAAGAGTAGAAGAAAATAACAACAATCTAGAGGAAAATTAAAGAGTTTTAGAGAGTGGGAGGAGAATTTCATAGGTAAGAGAGAGAAGGAGTAAAAATTTTGAGAGCGGGTGAAAGAAGAAAGTAGGAGGAGAGTTTAAATTTCCCTCCTGGATGGAATTCCCACGATCGTGGGAATCACTACATTTCCCACGATAGTGGGTTGTCTCTCTAGAAACTTTCTGGAGAGATTTCCCACGATTAGGAATTGGTGATTCTCATGATTCCAAAACTTCTTCCAAGCTTGATATTGGTTCTCTATGATCCCATAACCTACAAACACATTAAATTAATATCATCAACAAGAATTTTCAAAAGAAAACAAGTTGGAAATCTAACAAAAACCAAATTAAACATCAATCACACTCAATTCAATCACAATCCTAATTGAATAAATCAAATAAACAACTAGACAAAGACAACCAAAAGAAATTAAACATGTTAAGTTAAGGTCATTAGCTTGACCATTCCTCGTATATTCATGAAAGAGCAGAAGATAGGAGAGAGATAACTTCCCTTTCTAATAGATATGTCCCTCCATAATATGGCTTACAGCGGTGCCCATTGACTTTGAATGTTTTCCCCTTGTCATTTTCCAGCTTCACAGCTCCATAAGGAAACACTTGAAGAATTTTAAAGCCACTCCATTTTGACTTGACCTTTCTGAGAAATAGTCAAAGTCTTAAATTAAACAGAAGTATCAAGTCTCCACTTTTGAATTCCTTCTCCTTGATATGACCATCATGCCACTTCTTAGCCCTTTCTGTATATAGCTTGGCATTTTTATAAGCATCATACCTTAACTTATCCAAATTGTCAAAGTGTAACAATCGTTTTTCTCCTGCCGGCTTCCAATCCATGTTCAATTTCTTGATTGCCCAATATGCTCTGTTCCAACTCCAATGGTAAATGAAACGCCTTACCATACACAAGTCGATATGGTGTTGTGCCTATGGGGGTGTTGTGCCTATGGGGGTCTTGAAAGCTATTCCATAAGCCCACAGTGTATCATCCAGCTTTAATGACCAATCTTCCTTGAAGTGCTCACTGTCTTCTCCAAAATCTTTTTTAGGTCTCTATTCACCACCTCCACTTAGCCACTAGTTTAAGGATAGTACGGGGTAGCCACTCTATGATGAATATTATATCTTCTCAGAAGGTTCTCAAATGGTTTGTTGCAAAAATGACTCCCCCATCACTTATGATTGCTTTAGGCACCCCAAATCTAGTAAAAATATTCTTAATGAACTTCTGAACCACCTTGCTATCATTGGTTAGCGTGACGACTACTTCAACCCATCTAGAAACATAATCAACTCCAACCAAAATATAGGTGTTTCCTCCGGAGGATGGGAATGTTCCCATAAAGTCCATACCCCATACATCAAATATCTCCAACTCCATTATGATTGAAAGAGGCATTTCATCTCTCTTTGATATGTTGCCAATTCTTTGACATCTATAGCACTTGAGCACAAAATCTCGAGAATCCTTAAATAGAATTGGCCAATAGAATCCACACTCCAAGATTCGTGCAGTAGTCTTGTTAGTTCTATAATGCCTTGCATATGGTGAGCTATAACATTGTGTTAAGATTTCAGGCATTTCATCTTCAGGGACACACTTATGAATTAAACTGTCAGCACAGATCTTATAAAGTACAGGTTCATCCTAAATATAACGAGATCATTGAAATAAGAAACACTTCCTTTGTTGATATGAAAAATCGGATAGAAGAATACCACCTGGAAGGTAGTTTGTAATATCTACAAACTAAGGAAGGAAAGGTTTATCTACCATCATCAAGGTCTCGTTAGGAAAACTTTCCTCAATTTCCTCTTCCTCTTTATGATGTCCTCTTTCAAGTTTTGATAAATGGTCTGCTATAACATTTTTTGCTCCCTTCTTGTCTTTAATTTCAATGTTGAACTCTTAGAGCAGGAGTACCCATCGGATGAGCCTGGCCTTAGCATCCTTCTTAGCGAAAAGGTAATGTAGTGCTGCATGATCTGTGAAAACAATAACTTATGAGGCCAAAAGATAAGAGCAAAATTTTTCACAAACAAATATCATCGTAAGTAGTTCCTTCTCAGTAGTTGTGTAATTCGGCTGTGATCCTGTCAACGTCTTGCTCGTGTAATAGATTGCATGCAATCTCTTCTCCTTCCACTGATCAAGTACAAACCCAACAGTATAGTCACGTCACACATAATCTCAAACGGAAGAGACCAATCTGATGACGTCAGACTTAGTGTTGTTATAAGTGCCTTCTTTAACCTGTTAAAAGAATTTAAACAATCATCATAAAAAAAAGCACATCTTTAACCAATAGATGAGTTAAGGGTCTTGCCATAAGGGAGAAACCTTTAATGAACCGTTTATAGAACCCTATATGACCAAGGAAAGCTCAGATACCCTTGACGTTGGAGGGAGGTGGTAACTTTTCAATTACTTCTGTTTTAGCGCGATCCACTTCAATCTCTTTGTATGAAATCTTATGGCCTAATACAATTCCATCTTGGACCATGAAATGACATTTTTTCCAATTTAAAACTAAATGCAACTCCTCACATCTTTAAAACACTTTGTCTAAGTTAAGCAAACAATGATCAAAAGAATCTCCAAAGATAGAAAAATCATCCATAAATACCTCCATAAAATTTTCATTCACGTATGCAAATATTACCATCATGCACCTTTGAAATATGGTAGGTGCATTCCATAAACCAAAAGGCATCCTTCAGTACACAAAAGTTCCATATGGACATATGAAAGTGGTTTTCTCTTGATCTTCCAAGTATATAAATATTTGATTATACCCTGAATATCCATCCAGAAAGCAATAAAAAGAATGACTAGCTACTCTCTCAATCATTTGGTCCACAAAAGATAAACGGAAATGATCCTTCTTGGTGGCCAAATTTAACTTCCTATAGTCAATTAACACTAGCCAACTTGTGATAGTCTTAGTGGAAATCTTTTCCCTTTCTCATTTTCTATCACCATCATGCCACCCTTTTTTGGCACACACTATATTGGGTTCACCCATGTTGCTATCCGAAATGTGGTAAATTATCCCTGCATCTAGAAGTTTCACCACCTCCTTCTTCATAACCTCTTGCATATTCAGATTTAATCTTCTCTGTCTTTCTCTCACAATTCTACATCCTTCTTCTAGGTTAATCCTATGCATCACCACATTAGGGCTAATCCCCCTAATATCAGAAATTTGCCACCCTACAACTCTCATCCTTTTCTAATAGTCTCCACCACTGTCTCTTCTTTCTCACAATTTAATTCATTGGAGATAACGATAGGTAAAGTGTTGTTCTTCCTTAAAAAAGTATATGTCAAATGGGAAGAAAAAAGTTTAAGCTCTAAAGTGGGAGGTTTAACAGTAGAAGGTGGTGTAGGTGCACCAGTTATCTCTAATCTTTCTAACTCCGCTTCCTCACATAAATCATCTTCCTTCACACTTTCATCTTTGTGTACTTCATTTACTTCGCCAGCTCTTTCTTTAATCTCCATTACACACTCATCTATAACATCAATTTTTATACACACATTTCCATCTATCGATTTCTTCAAAGATTTTGTCATATTAAACTCAACCTGTTCATCACTAATTCTCAACACAAGTTTCCCTTCATGCACATCAACTAATGCCCTACCAGTATTCATAAAGGACCTACCCAAAATCAATGGACAATTCTTATAAGCTTCAAAATCCAATATAACAAAATCAACGAGAATTATAAATTTGTCCACTTTTACCAATACATCTTCTACAACTCTAAATGGCCTTTTTATTGATTAATTAATCTACAAGTTGAATCAGCATAGAAGTTGGCTTGACCTCTTCTAATCCTAGTTTCCTAAAAATAGACAAAGGCATCAAATGAATACTTACACCTAAATTGTATAAATATTTAGAAAATTCAAAATTGTCAACACACATGAAATAGTGAAGCTCTTTGCATCTTGTAATTTCGAAGGCATTTGGCTTAAGATAATGAAACTAAAATTTTTCATCAATATAACCATTTGATTGTCTACCCAAGTATGTTTGTGTGTTAGTATATCCTTAAAAAACTTTGCATATTTGGGCATGCACTCTAGAGATTCCACCAACAACAAATTAATCTGTAACTTCTTCAATTTCCCCAAAATTTTGGAAAATTGAGTGTCCTCCTGTTGTTGTTTTATTCTTTGTGGATGTGGGAGTTTGGGCTTGTATGGTGGTGGTGGTACATACGACCTTCCTTCTTCCTTTTCTTCTTCTATCTCTTTACTTTTCTCTTTTTCTTGGCTACCCCTTTTTTGCTTTTGGCTCTTCCATCTGCTTGCCACTTCGAAGCATAATAGCTTTGAGTTGCTCCCTTAGAAGGACCTCAGCATTGCTCAATAAGATACCTGCACTTCAAGAAAATAAAGCATCAGTAAGTTGACCTACCTGAACCTCTAAGTTATGGATTGATGAGGCATGGTTGTTCATGATCTGGTCAAATTTTGCCTCCATCCTCTTTTGACTCTCCTCCTAGCTTGCAAAGATCCTCTTCTGATTCTCTTCTTGAGCTGCCATTTTGGAATCAAACAACTACATAAACTTAGCCAACTTACTCTCCATCGCTCCAATTCGATCTTGTTGGAATCTCGGAGGTCTTTTTGGTCTTGCTTGGCCACTTGCATTGTTAGTATTCCAAGAAAAATTTGGATGGTTTTTTCATCTCGGATTATAAGTATTAGAATATGGGTTATTACCTCGTTATGGCTGACCCATGTAATTTACCTGTTCGGTACCACTAGCTATTAACAAGAAGCACTCTGCTGAGCCGTGATCATTCTGCCAATATAGCTCGTGTTGAACTTGCATTGCCTTCACTGTAGAGGAGGATACTCTTTGCATGTTGTTCAGCTGATGCGTAAGAGTTGTGATCTGAGCTTGTAAGGAAATAACATAATCAATGGGTATTATACCTTTTTGTTCCTTCTGCCCCTGTCTGCTCCTCTCGGTTGACCACATACAGCTGTTGCTCGCCAACTTTTCCAAGAGTTCAAGAGCTGTTTCCACCGTCTTCCTCATTAATGAACCTCTAGCTTCTGCATCGATGGTTCCTCTAGCGCTTAGATTCACTCCATTATAGAACGCCTGAAGCAGTAACTCTCTTAGTAGGTTGTGATGGGGATAGCTTCTCTGAAGTTCTTTAAATCTCTCCCAAGCTTCATAGAGAGATTCCTCGTCATTTTTCTGGAAATTTTTAATCTCCTTGATAATCCTCATTGTCTTCGTTATCGAAAATACTTGGCGAGGAATGCTTAGGCAAGCTGCTTCCAAGTCGTAATCTGGCCTGAGTTCAACGAGTTGTATCATGCTTTAGCTCGATCCTTCAACAAGGATGAAAATAGTCTCAGCTTCATCGCATCATCAAACATTCGGTTGAATCGGAATGTGTTGCAAATCTCTAAGAAATTTACGATGTGGGCATTCGGATCCTCATTGGATAGCCCGTAAAACTGCACACTATTTTGTAGAAATTTAAGTAGTGTCGACTTTATCTCAAAATTATTTGCTTAGACCACGGGTCTTGCCACTCCTTGAGGACTAAATTCTAGCCTCATGAAATCCATCAGAGTCCTCTCTGGTCCTCTTTGTTCTCCTTCTTTAGTCATATCTTGTTGTGAAAAGTTAAGACGCTTTGCTCGTCGTAATTCTCTTTCGTGCCTCTTAATGTCAAGAAATTAGTCTTCACTCACTTCTTTCATTCTTTATGTGCTCCTTGTGTTCATGCACCTGCAATTAAACAAGGAAAAGTATCAAAAACTCTTAAATCAAAGTAATCTAAATTAAACAATATGGTAAACAATCAATCCCTGGTAATGACGCCAAAAATTTATTGATGGTAAAACCTATCTACTTGTTTTATGCTTAAAAACTGCTAGTGAATGGGTTGTGACTTATAGTTAAAAGGAGCGGATATTGATCCCACAGGGATTGATGCCCAGACACCACTTAATTTAGACAAAACTTTGTTTAAGAAACGAAATTGTTTAATGCAAATAATCTGAAAAATTAAATTAAAATTAAAAGACTAATAACAAACATTAAACAATACCAATATGTAGAAAAATCGAAACCCAAGAATCGAAATAGTAGAGATTACTTTTTTCCCTATTTTGTCTCCCTCTTATTTTATTAATCGAATTATGTCTCACCTAAGATTTCTAAATGTATTAATTACCCTATCTCAAGGTGTAACTAATTGTCCCTGATCGAATTAAAGGGAATCAATTGGACGATCTCTCAACCTACCTAATGACTCTACCGATTCAACTAGTTATTAAACTATCCTATGGGTGATCAACTGACTTCGCCGAGATCTCTCTTCTAACTAATCAATTGACGTGATGATTGTAAGTCTATAGCTCGCCAACTCTCGTTATACAATCTTACACAATTAGTCTCACTCACTTTCTCGATTTATTGCAAGATAACACATAAAATCACCAATCATCAAAGATAACTTCATTTAATTAAATAAAATAGGAGTTCTAACAAAATAGTTCAAAACCAATCCCTAAAACTAAATCAACCTAACATGATCTTCATAACATCATCAACATTTAAATAAACCATTTTACAAAGAATAGAAGAAGTAAAATTGACAAAAAATTGAATAAAGAGACTCCTTCTCTTCTTTACCAAAATCTGGAAATTTTAGTGTTGATGTGCTATTTTCCCCAATCTTGATGATGATCCGTAACTTCAATCCTTCCTCATGGCTCCAAGCATGTGTTCTTCACTTAAGTATAGTGTTTCTATAAAAGGGTTTCGTCTCCCCCTTAAGATGGAGGCTTAATTATCCTTTAATAGTTAAAAAAATCCTAAGTTTAATGAAGTTCCGCGTAGTATCTCGGATTGTAATTCATGCGATCGTGGGAATTGGAAATAGATGAAATCCTCTTGTCTTCTCCTCATGTTCTCTAGTTCAATCTCCAAGTTCCTCCATCTTCCTTTCTACATAAAAAATAGTCAATTCTTACCCTAAATTAACATCAAATATAAAAGAATAGCAATGGAAATCAAACTAAATGAAAACATACAAAATGAATCCTAAACTACGACAATAATCAACAATTATGCAAGAAAACACTTGCCAATTACCTAGAAAAACATATACTAATGCACACGTATCAGAGACTAAATGATGAGGATGCAGTAAGAGAAGGAGACATTTTAAAAGGAGGAATTAGATGATGTGTTAGAGATTTGGTTGAGATGTTAAAGAAGGCCCCATGACATAGACCTCTTACACTTTTAATGTACTATTAAGGTTAAAACTATGGCTCATAAACTACATTAAGGTTACAAATAGGTTGGTATAAGCATAACCAAAATTCTTTTATTTTAGTCTAGTATTGACTTAAAGCTTATCCAAAACCTTTTTTTGGGTTCAAACTTGACACGAGGCCCAGTTGGGCCCAAACTATTTTATTTAAGCATAAACTTGAGTTTGATCGAATTTTAGGTACTTAAAGTTTGATTAAGTTAGAACAATTAAGATTGAGCTTAAGTTTGAGCCCAATCATTGAGCATAATCAAGCCTGAAAAGCTAGAAGATAGACATGAACTTACATCTATATATCTATTAATTTTGCTTGTATACATTAGGATTTTACAATGACCAAACTAGTACATAATTGTATATATTAACTACAAATTTCAAATGGCAACAAAAACAATTGTCCGTATTTTAAGATTTACATGGTCATACTTTCTTTTCCATTAAATAATAATTATATTTTAGTTAGCTAACATAAGTAAAAAAAGAACTATAGATAGATTAAAAAGTCTAGGTATAGTACATATTAAGTTTTATTCCATAAAATGAAATCCAGATATGGTACACTATCATGTTGGCTTCTATAAAATTCATACCCATAAATTAATAACCCTCCTATAACTTAGGTTATAAATGGTTAAATTACAGAATATCCATATTGTAAGATTGTGATTAGATTATTTTTATCGATTTTATTAGTACTATATCAAATAAAAACAAAGGGATCATGAAACTACCAATGAATTTGAGATATTTGTAAATAAATTCTATTTTATGGTGTTTCTTCCTTAGTAAATTCTTTTGTTCTTATAATGAAAATCGAGAATAAAGAAAAACAAAATAACATATACTAGTCTTTCTATCCCTTAGAGAAGTCAATTCAACATTTAGAAGAAAATGAAGGCAACATCCCATTACTCATTTACCCTTTCTATCGTTGAACTTATAATGATTGATTTAGTTAACCTTTAAAAGGAAAATGATATATAAGTGAAAACATAAAATAACTATGCTATAAATTATTTCTAGATTTCAAAGATATGTTTACAACATTTTGTATGTTAATTTTCTAAAACGTTAGTTACATGAAAAATCATCTAAGTTATTTTTTTAATAACTTAAGCTCTAGGTTTTAAAGTTGTTAAGATTTTTTTCCTCTATATACGTGGCCTCTTACTAAGTTGTAAAAGGATTGAAGAATATGGTATATATTATGTTTAAATGTTTCTCTTACTCTTGTATTGTTGCAAAGACCTATCAATCATATAAAGAAATGAACAAAAGAGCATTAGCATGAGCGATGAGTGATGATTATCAATAGAGAGTATGAGCAACAAAATAAGGTGGTCAATTGTTTTTTAACTTGAGATTGAGAGATTTCAAATCATGAGATTAGGGATTGGGGGGAGGGGGGAGGAATGAGAAATAACTACTTATTTTTTTATTAATAAAAGAAGTCAAATTGGGTCCATGTCAATTTTTCATCCCTAAAACATATGATTTATTGAGTATCATTTACATCCTAAGTTCTATCTATAGATCTTATAAAAGGAACTTTATACATTCAAAACATGCCTTTTTATATAGTCTATTGTTTAAATGAATAAGCGAGTTATTGTTCTTGGGAAATGCATTGTACAAAGTGACAACCTTTTAACTTTTTGTAAATTGTCACTAATCTTCACATCTTTAATATGTGTGACTATTTTGACTATGACAAATAAGGAGCTTTAAACATCAAGGAAGCCATTAGTTGATCTATAAACAATTTGCATTATCAAACAAACTTATAAATACTTTCTCCACCCCTTTATGGAACCTTTTTCTTTTCTATAAAATCCAGCGAAAACTTTTATTGAATCTCTAGCAAAAATTATATAGTCTTTCCTTAAAGTTCATTTACTCTGATTGGTACATTGTCTTGAGTTTTTGTCTTTTTTTTAGGGTTAGCATGTCTCGCTCTAATAATTTAAGTCATAATTTTAGAATCTCTTAGTAAGAATCTGAAGGGGTAAAAAATTGTCAAGTTATCATTCCCCATATCAAGGTAGTCATAAAATTTTTGGTTGAAGGTAATAAGGATTGAATTAAATTAGACAATTTCAAACGAGTGAGGGTAGATTTTTTTTATTCCTTCTTCTATTAGTATTAGGTGCTCTTTCCATTATAAAAGGGCTTGCTCTAACAAGCCTGGTGCAGCTTTTGTATTTTTATGATATATTTAAAAATGAGATAGGCTCCTATTAAATAGATTATGCATTTAAATATTACAGAAATTTTTTCTGATATGACAACTCCATTCCTACTTTCAGTGCCTTATATCTTTCTTTTAAGTAGTCTATTGATGTATATAATACATTTATTAATTTTAACACTTTTTTCAAAATATATTGCTTGTATTTTGGACAATTACTATGGGGTTTTTTACTTAACTTGATAAGTATACCTAAATAAAGAAAAGGAGAAAAATTAGAATAAATTCAAGCAATTTTGGAAGAATAGAAGAAAAACCCTAGAATATGGAACCTACACACTATCGTGTTGAGGGAAATGTTCAAAAGTGGTCACTTTTTTTCTTGTACATAGCCTTATAGACCTCCTTACTAGCCCCTAGATGAAGAACAACACCCTACACAGTCCCGTGTAAGTCATGTGCTAATGCTAACAAATTTTGGAGAAATATAAGTGGAACATGGCCTACTACATGAACCTATTTTTATGACTATGTAGTTTAATAAAAAACTAGGATTTTAGATTTAAAGAAAAGATAGGAATAAAAGAAAGAGTTCTTTTAGTGAAGAAACATCAAGAAGTCATTTTTGAAGATGTTCCGCATCACTTTTGATTAAGATTACATCATTTTTTGAAGATAAAACATGATTTCAATATGAATTCTTAGGAGATCTAAGATTCAAGAACAATGATTTATTTATCTTTTTTATTATTTTTATGTCAATAGTCTTTGTTTTATTGTAAACTAAATTATGACATAGAATTAGGTAGGATGAATCTTGGATGTGATATACTTTGATTGACTTTTTGGTTTAATAAAGTTCTAGTTTTCTTATAATCTATGCATGTTTTTATATTGATTGAATTGAAAGAGAGAAAAATGAAAGATTCGATACTTGATTTATATATCATGATTTGAGAGATGAGATTTATATTTACATGATAATGTGGATAAAAATCAATATGAGATATTTTAGAGAAAGCCTTAAATTTTTCCTAGGTTAGGGTAAAACCAATTAAGAAAGTTAATAGAAAAAAATTAAAGCATTCTTAGGTTATCTAGATTTGAAAGGAATTTTTTTAATTAACCTAGGGATAGCGACTATATCTAAAGAGAGAATATAATCTAAGTTATGAACTCTTACTAGTTTAAGAAACTAGATGCATTCATTAAACTAGAGTTAAATTGAACATAGTAAAATTTTATGGAAAATTTTTCCTAAATCTAGTTATTTAATAGATTAATTTATTCTTCATCATTGCTATGTTTTAGTGTTAAGATTTTTTTAGTTATTTGACTTATTCAATTACCTATAACAATTAGTCTAGCTTGTTAAGTTTTTGAATGGAGGGTAGTTAACTAGCACTCCTCGTGGGATTGGTTCTTATGCACTTTTACTGGCTGTAGTTATGTTATGTGTTTGTAGAAATGCCCAACTAAGTTTTTGGTCCCATTATTAAGGACTAGGCATTAATATTGAAAAATTTGCAAACTAAATAGAATCAACCATTTATATTTATTTATTAACTGTATTTTTTATATTCTTTCTTTTTTACAGCTTGCTTCTTATATGCACAATTTCGACAATCCTGAAAATCTTATTATGTTAGATCTTGATATTGAAAGAACCTTGCATATAATAAGAAGACTTCAGAGGAGAATAAAAGCTAAGTAAAGATGGATGTGAAGAACACGAGCTCATTAAAGGATTTTTTGCACCAAATGCATAGGGTATTAGTTCAGGCTTTATGAGACCCATTGTCAAAGCTACTAATTTCAAGCTAACGCCCACTTTACTTTATATGGTTTATAGAATTAGCTTGAGGTTCATCATTTGAAAAATCTAACTTACTATTTTCTATGTTTCTTTAGTATTTTGATCATATAAAGCTTAATGTTGACTCCCTAAATGCCATCAAGCTTATATTATTCCATTTCTCTTTAATGGATAAAGTTAGAGCATTGTTGTAGACCCTACAAATAGGACCAATCTCCATATCGGATTAGCTCTTTAATGTATTGTTTGCTAAGTACTTTCTCTATGAAAGATTACACAGATAAGGATTTAGATTACTACTTCTACCCAAAGGGAATGTTAGTCTTTATATATAGTTTAGGAGAGATATAAGGAGATTTTAAGGTCCTATTTATATCATGGATTATATGTTAAGGTCCTATCTATATCATAAATTAGAGAAGTGGTTAATAGTTCAAACCTTCTAAAATGGGATCATCTATAATTTGAAGATGTCTATAGTTGTTGCTTTGGTGTAGCTATGATGAACAAGATAATAGATGAAGCATATGGTTTAATAAAGGATACAGTTTATAATCACTATCAATCGTCAAGTGAGGGAGCCACTTATAAGAAGATTCCTAGTAAGTATGATCAAAATTCTTTAAATCTTTTGGCTGTTAAAATAGAAACTTAGTTTAAAAGGCTTAATTACATGAATGTTAATTATGTCGGTGCTACTAACATGGTTTATGATATCTATTAATCCTAAGACACTTAGCTATAAATTTTCAATTGGGAAACCAATTTTGATATGCCATTTCTATATAATAGGTTAACTTAATTAATAAGCCCAATTAATATAATAAGATATTCTTAAACATCAATAACCCTAGTTGGAGGAATCATCCAAGTACTCCTATATAAATATGTTTAACCTTGCCTTTTAAAACAATAGATAGCCACTTGATTCTATCATAAGCTATCTAACCTACTCCTAAAATGTCAAACTTAAGGTCCCTTCTACAGAATTTCCTTAGCACCTAAGAGAATTAAGAGTTCAAATAGGAG
The DNA here is from genome assembly GCA_027478495.1 of Erythroxylum alaternifolium. Classification (NCBI taxonomy): domain Eukaryota; kingdom Viridiplantae; phylum Streptophyta; class Magnoliopsida; order Malpighiales; family Erythroxylaceae; genus Erythroxylum; species Erythroxylum alaternifolium. The sequence continues at coordinate 2,748 of JANIIA010447605.1, read as the reverse complement.
ATCAGGAAGCTCAAGTCTAAAGTGGATTTTGTTGCTACCCACAATAAGATGCTTGAAGCTTAAATTTCTCAATATATTATTATCAATATTAGATCATCTGGTCAATTACTTGACAAGCTTGAGAATCCTATAGAGCATTGTAACAATGTGATAATGATAGATGATGAGCTAATTGATGGCCTTTGGTTAGAGAAGATTAAAAGTGAGGGAAACAAGGGTAGTAAGACATCTATTAGAGACGAGAAGGAGATTAAGAGAGAGAAAAGAGAGGTAGAAGAACTCCAAATACATTCCCCTATACCTTAAAAGATATCTATATGATTTTTCCAATGATTGATTAAGATAAAGTTAGGTAAAAAATTTAAAAGCTTTTGGATATTTTTTAAAAATATATTAATACTACTTTTACTAATATTTTTGAAAAAAGATACCTTCTTATGCCATGTTCTTAAAGGAGAATTTATCTAGTAAGAGAAGGATCGAGGAATATAAAGCTACAACCTTGAATAAAGAATTCAAAGTCATAAATCAAACGGACTACCTCTAAAACACATAATAACCTTGGAAACTTCTCTATCCCTTGTACCATTAGTGACATGAGCTTTTATCAGATTTTATGTGATCTTATGGAAAATGTTAGCGTTATGCCTCTATTTGTCTGTAAAAAGTTTGAGGTGGGTAATCTTAGACATACCACCATTTTTCTATAATTGGCAGACCATTATATAAAATGTCTAATAGGTATACTAGAAGATGTGCCCATCAATATTGGTAAGTTTCTAATTTTGACTTTTTAATCTTATATATGGCTAAGGATCAGAATGTACCCTTAATTTTAGGATGACCTTGTTACCCACTTCTAGGACTTAATAGATGTTTATGACCAGAAGTTGACTTGTAAAGTTAGGGACAAAAAAGTAGAGTTCATGAAATTCAGACGAAAGTGTCACGACCCTGAACCACATCGAGCACACAACAACCAGCGCATACCCAGGCTAAGGATACTCACGGTACCCTTAACCTTAATATGCAAGGCTAACTGAATATCTTTAAAAATATTTGGACAACACAATAGCTATATTTCGAAAATCCTAAAACTTAATTAAAACACTTATAAATCAGGTTTAAATGCACTTCTATATTCACATTAAAACTTTACCATAACTTATGGACTTTTAAGTCCACTCAAGAGCAACCTCAACGACAGTATAAAAGGTTAGTACGTAAGGTCATTTACAAATCATAAGAAAATCAAGAGTTAATTTACACAATTAGAAGGCATATTAATATAATCATGAGTCATTATATAACATAAGTACAAAACAGAGACTACCCACATGCAGTAATGCCTTGAAAATGTTAAAAGACTGCACGATGCACTCAGAGCTTTAAGCTCACCAAATTAACATTCATGGTTAGGAAGCGGAGGGGGTTAGTACACTATGTACTCAGTGAGTAGGAAAAAAGCATATATTGCAAACAAAACTTGGTACACACCAAAACGGTCTAAATAACCTAAGGACGGTTTTACACATCTAATATACATAGAACCACCTATGAAGTGAACATACATGACATAGAAACATATAGGCCTAGTCTATAACTTATCCCATACTGGTTAGGAACCACATAGGCCTAGCCTATTAATCACTCATTCAGTGAACATAAGTTCAAGTTCCAGAACACAAAAGCAGAAAAGCATCACATGTAAAATCAAATCTTGTTAAGAAGCCAAATCTCATAATAGGTCAAAATTGTTATGTGTGTCGCCACTAATGGGCCAAACTAGTGTGCACACCCATTGATTCCCGGTGTTGGCTTGACTTTCATCTGTGGTGAGTCCAGACTACGGTCGACAAGAGCATCATGACCTTAGGTGATTACCTTATCGGTGACCATACCTCTAGGTGTGTAATCACTAATAAGTCCTGTAGAAAGGTGTCGATATGAGGACTCGACTTTTATGTACCAGCATTAAGGGTATGGGGGTCGCTTAATCTGTTGTGCCTAGCACACGAATAGCGAATTGTTACCTCACCAATCACAATACAAATATTTAGTACTAAAATCAAGTAAGCTACTATGCCTTTATTTATCGGTCTAACTGATATAATGGAACATTTCTATGGCTCTAAGCCAAAAGAGAACACATACACGCATCATACATGACTCGGTTATGCATATGTAAGTTCCAAAACATCATTTCATGCAGTGAAAGTCATCTTTTGCACTCCAAGTGCAAAGTTATTAAAAAATGTAGTTTTAGAAAATAAAACATTATCCTTTTCACTTTAAGTGTAGGTTTGTTGAAAACAATATCATTCCTAAAAATACGAAATAAAAACATCAATTTCACTTTAAGTGTAAATAGTTATTCAAAACAACGTCGCTTAATAAATACGTAAGTATACTAGCATCTATTTGAGATTCAATTCTATTATGCATTACCTAAGTTCAAAATTCACATACAAGTCATCATGCATGTCTTGGGATGTCCTAACCCCATTTGAGAGATATATTTTCCCTAACTTAGCTCAAAAGAATATGTATAATCCCTTGACTTCAATAATCTTTGGTATGAGCTCCTTAATCCACATCTTTCGAGCCTTTATACATACAATATGTAATGTATTTACTACTCAAACATGTATCTCATATTTATAAATCATAACATAAGTGTATAAAACACAATATTACTATTTTTAAGCTATAGGATTCTACCATTAGGCTTCTCACATGATTACTTCC
>JANIIA010447285.1:0-19379 GCA_027478495.1 Erythroxylum alaternifolium | reverse complement strand
TTAGCTTGACCATTCCATATGCAATCATGAAAGAGTGAGTGAAAGGAAAGAAAGTACTTCCCTTTCTTGTGAGAATGAACCTCTAAAGTATAGCTTGCGCCTATGCTCATTAACCTTAAAAGTTTCACCCATATCATTTTCCAACTCCAAAGCTCCATAGGGAAACATTTGAATAACCTTGAAGAAGCCACTCCATCTTGATTTGAGCTTTCTGGGAAGTAACCAAAGTCGTGAATTGAACAAAAGCACTAAGTCTCCACTCTTAAATTCCTTCTTTTTGATGTGGGAATCATGCCACTTCTTAGCCATTTCCTTGTATAACTTGGCATTTTCATATATATATCATACCTTAACTCCTCCAATTCATCAAGTTGTAAAAATCTCTTCTTGTCCACTAGCTTCCAATCCATGTTCAATTTTCTATTTTCCTAATAGGCTCTATGTTCCAACTCCAATGGTAAATGGCAAGCCTTGCTATACAAAAGTTGATATGGTGTTGTACCTATGGGAATTTTAAAAGCCGTCTTGTAAGCCCACAATGTATCATCCAACTTTAAAACCTAATCTTTTCTTCAAGTGTTCACTACCTTCTCCAGAATCTTCTTCAACTCTCTATTCACCACCTTCACTTGGCCACTCATTTGCAGATGATAAGGGCTGCCACTCTATGATGAACATTATACCTCCTCAGAAGAGTCTCAAAGGGTTTGTTGCAAAAGTGACTCCCTTCATCACTTATGATAGCTCTAGGCACCCCAAATCTAGTAAAGATCTTCTTAATGAACGGTTGCACCACCTCACCATCATTTGTTGGAGTGGCTATTGCGTCGACCGACCTAGACACATAATCAACTCCAACTAATATATAAGACTTACCTAAGGAAGATGTGAATGGTCCCATGAAATCTAAGCCCCATACATCAAATATCTCCACCTCTATAATGTTTGAAAGTGGCATCTCATCTCTCTTCAAAATATTGCCCACTCTTTGGCACTTATCACAATGTAATACAAAATTTCGGGCATCCTTGAACAAGTTTGGTCAGTAGAATCCACACTCTAAAATGTAAGAAACCATCTTGTTCGTTCCATAGTGTCCTGCATAAACTGAACTGTGATACTGAGCTAAAACTTCAGGCATTTCATCTTTAGGGACACACCTGTGAATCAAACTATCAGCACATATTTTATATAACACAGTTTCATCCCAAATATAGCGAGAACACTGAAATAAGAAACACTTCCTTTGTTGATGCGAGAGATTAGGGAGAAGAATACCACTTGAGAGATTTTGCAAACCAAGGAAGAAAAGGATTTTCTACCATCATTAAGGCCTTGTAAGGAAAACGCTCTTCAATTTCCTCTTCCTCTTCATTTTGTACCCCTTCAAGTCTTGATAGGTAGTCTGCTACAACGTGTTTTGCTCCTTTCTTATCCTTAATCTCAATGTTGTATTCTTAGACTAGAAGCACCCATCAGATGAGCTTAGCCTTGGCATCTTTCTTTGCAGAGAGATAATGCAATGCCGCATGATCTGTAAAAATAATAACTTGTGGGCCAAAAGGTAAGAACGAAAATTTTCACATGCTAATACCACTACAAAAAACTCTTTTTCAGTAGTGGTGTAGTTTAATTGTGCTCCTGTCAAGGTTTTGTTCGTTTAATAAATTACATGTGACCTCTTATCTTTTCGTTGTCTGAGTACACAACTAATGACATAATCACTTGCATCACACATGATCTCAAATGAATGTGACCAATCTGGCAATGTCAAAATAGGTTTTTTTGTTAATGCCTTCTTTAACATGTTAAAAGCATCTAAACAATCATCATGAAACACAAAAGACATATCTTTTTAACTAACAAGTGAGTCAAAGGTCTAGCAATAAGAGAAAAGTCCTTGATCAACTGTCTGTAGAACCCTGCATGACCAAGGAATGCTTGGATGCCCTTGATGTTGGTAGGAGGTGGCAGCTTTTCAATTACTTCAGTCTTAGTTCGATCTAACTCAATCCCCCTGCATGATATCTTATAGCCCAAAACAACTCCCTTTTGGACCATGAAATGACACTTCTCTCAATTTAAGACTAAATGAGACTCCTCGCATCTTTGTAACACTTTATCCAAATTAAATAAGCAATGATCAAAACAGTCTCCAAAAATAAAGAAGTCATCCATAAATACCTCCATGAAGTCTTTATTCATATATGCAAAGATGGCTATCATGCACCTTTGAAATGTAGTTAGTGCATTGCATAGACCAAAAGGCATCCTCCTGTAAGCAAAAGTCCTGTAAGGAAAAGTGAATGGTCCTGTAGGTATATAAAAATCCGATTGTATCCTGAATATCCTTCAAGAAATTAAAAGAAAGCATGGCTAGCCACCTTCTCAATCATTTGGTCCACAAAAGGTAATGGGAAATGGTCTTTCTTGGTGGCCAAATTGAGCTTCCTATAGTTAATACACACTCTCCAACCTGTAATGGTCCTAGTGGAAATCTTTTTACCTTTTTCATTCTCCATCACTGTCATACCTCCCTTCTTAGGCACACATTGCAATGGACTTATCCACTCGCTATCTGAAATTAGGTATATAATACCCGCATCTAAAAGCTTCACCACTTCCTTTTTTACAACCTCTTGTATGTTTGGATTTAACCTTCTTTGCCTCTTCTCTCTCTCATTGTCTTGCATCCTTCTTCAAAGTTAATCTTATGAATCACCACATTAGGGCTAATCCCCCTAATATCATAAATTTGCCACCCTATGGCTCTCATCCTCTTCTTAATGGTCTCTACCATTTTCTCTTCTTGCTCAAAATCCAATTGGTTAGAAATGATGATGGGTAGGGTATGGTCCTTACCTAGAAATGTGTATCTCAGGTGGAAAGGTAAGGTTTTAGTTCTACAGTGGGTGGCTTTACAATGAAGGGAGGTGTGGGTGCATCTGTTCTCTCTAACTTCTCTTGCTCACCCTCCTCACACAATTCCTCTTTGCTCACACTCTCATCCTTATGCACTTCAACAACTTCCTCAACTTCCTCATCCTTCACACAATCATCCATAATATCAATCTTCATACATACACTTCCATCCACTGGCTTCTTCGAATATTTAGTGATATTGAATTCAACATGCTCATCACCAATTCTCAAAACCAGTTTTCCTTCATGCACATCAACTAATTCCCTACAAGTGTTCATAGAGGGCCTGCCTAAAATTAATGGATAATTCCTATCTTCTTCAAAATCCATCGCAACAAAATCAACAGGAATTATAAATTTATCCGTTTTTACCAGAACATCTTCTAATACCATAAATGGCTTCTTGATGGATTGATCCGCAAGTTGGATAAGTATAGATTTTGGCTTGATGTCTCCAAGCCCCAGTTTTTTGAAAATAGAAAAAAGCATCAAGTTAATACTTACACCTAAATCACATAAGCATTTAGAAAATTCAAAATCACAAACAACACATAGAATATTAAAACTCCCTGAATCATGTAGTTTTGAACGCATTATGCTTGTTATGATCAAACTATAGTTCTTTGCCAAGATCACCGTCTGATTGTCCTCCCAAGTGCGTTTGTCCTTGAGAAACTTTGCATACTTGTGCATACACTCTAATGCCTCCACCAAAGATAAATTAATCTGAAGCTTCTTTAACTTCTCTAAGAATTTGGAAAATTGAGTTTCTACTTAATATTGTCTCATTCTCTGTGGATATGGAATCTTAGGCTTTTAGGGTGGTGGTGGCACATATGGCTTCTCTTCTTCTATTTCTTTGACGTTACCTTTCTCCTTTTTTTGGTTATCGTTTTACACACTTGACTCCTCCAATTGTTTGTCACTTCTAATTGTGATTGCCTTAGAATTTGCCTCAGTGTTGCTTGGTAAGGTTCCTAAATTCTTAGAAGATAAAGCATTAGCAAGTTGACCTCCTGTACCTCCAAGTTGTGGATGGATGAAGTGTGGTTCTTCGCAATCTAGTCAAACTTTGCCTCCAGTCTCTTCTGACTCCTTCTTGTCTTCTTTGACCTTCCTCTTGGCTTGAGAATTTTGAACCCAATATATCCATTAACTTGTCCATTTTGCTCTATAAAGACCCAAGTTAGTCTTGTTGAAATCTAGGAGGTCCTTATGCTCTCAGTTGGCCACCTCCATTGTTAGTATTCCACAAAAAATTTGGGTGGTTTTTTCACCCACGAAAAATTTACTTGCTCTATACCACCAGCTCCTAACAAAAAGCATTCAGCGGTGCCATGGTTGTCCTGCCCACATAATTCACATTGTAATTACATGGCTTTGACTATGGATGAAGAAGCTCTTTGTATATTGCTCAACTATTTGGTGAGGGCGATAATTTATATTTGTAAGGATTTCACTGAGTCAATTGGAATAATCCCTTTTTGCTCTTTGGACCCTTATATACTCCTTTCATTTGACCACATGCAGCTACTGCTTGCTAATTCTTCCAAAAGGTCATGAGCTACATCAATAATTTTCCTCATTAAAGACCCTCTTGCAGCTTCATCTATGGTTCCCCTTATGCTCTGATTCACACCATTATAGAATTTTTGCAAAAGTAACTCCCTTAGAAGGTTATGGTGGAGGCAGCTCCTTTGTAATTCCTTAAATCTCTCCCAAGCTTCATACAATGACTCCCTATCACTTTGTTCAAAGTTTGTGATCTCCTTAATGATTCTTATTATCCTGATCAAGGGGAAGCACTTAGCTAGGAAAGCTTGGGCTAGTAACTCCCAAATAATGATCTGTTCTAAACTGAGTGAGTTATACCATGCCTTTTCCCAATCCCTCAAGGTAAAAGGAAATAATCTTAACCTCACATCATCATCATAGATCTCATTAAACTTGGAGGTGTCAAAGATCTCCAAAAAGTTAGCAAAATGGGTGTTAGGATCTTCGCTTGACAACCCATAAAACTACACACTGCTCTGAAGTATGTTGAGGAGTGCTGGCTTAATCTTAAAGTTATTTCCTTGAACCACAGGCCTTGCAACTCTTTGAGAATCAAAACTTGATCTTATAAAGTCCATCAATGTCCTCTCAGCTCCTCTTTGCTCCTTCTTCTTCCATATTCCTTTGTATTCTGTCTTGACGTTTAGCTCTTCTTAGCTCTCTTTCGTGCCTTGTAATGTTTGAAAACTCTTCTTCGTTAAGCTCATTAGACCTTTTCGTGTTCTTTGTATTCATGTACCTACAAATATGCCAGGAAGAGAATCAAACACTATTAAACCAAAGTTACCTAAACAAAACAATATCAAGCAATGGCGTTAAAAACTTGTTGAATGCTAAAACAAATTACTTATTTTATGCTAAAAATCGCAAGTATATACTGTCATTACTTTTAGTAAAAAGCAGATATCATTCCATAAAGATTGTGCTTAGGTATCACTTAATTCAGATTGTGCTTTGTTTGAGACTCAAATTTAAGTAATAAGCACTAGAAAATAAACTAAATCAAACAAACTAGCAACGAACAAATAATGTAACAAAAGTGCAGAAACTTTGATTTCAAGATTAAAGATTAGAGATCACTTTTTCCTATCTTGCCTCCCTCCTACCTTGATGATTGAATTATGCCTTACCTAAGATGTCTTAATGTTTCAATCACCCTCTCTTAAAGTGTAATCAAATGTCCCTAGCCAGATTAAATGGAATTAACTGTGCAATCTCTCAATCTACAAGATCAATCCACTAATTTAACTAGCTGTAAAGCTATCCTATAGGTAATCAACTAATTAGTTAACATCTCTCTCTAGCTAATCAATTAACTTAATAAATGCAGGTCTATAGGGTGCCAACTCTCATTGTACAGCCTACATAATTTACCCTACTCAAGTTCTCAATATATTGTAAGGTTTAAGCACAACATTTATCGAAAGCATTCATTCATTCAAAACAACAAAGTAGGAGTTCTACAAGTAGTTTAAAAATCATCTTTACAATAAATTTAGCCACTCAAAATAGGAACAAGTTCAACCATATCCTTATTCTTTAAAATACAAAACATACTAAAAAAACAAAAATGAAATAAATACAATGGTAGTTTTCTTCTCTTTTTGTATCTAAAATCTGGAATGATGGAAGCTCTTGATTACTAATCTCGATCCCAACCTTTTTCACCTCAAAGCTTGTGACTTTCATGAATAATCAATGAAAAACGTGAATAGTGGCTGCCCCATATATGTATATGTAAGGAAGGCCTAGGTTTTTTCTATATATGGTAACCTAAGGTTTTCAGAGTCCAAGAAGATTGAAAAGTCCCTCGAAAACTTAATTTTAGAAGTATCCCGATGTTTGTTTTGATGCTAGCCAAGATCGTGGCCTATATGACATGGTCGTGGCCCTTGAGCAAGATCTTTATCACGATCATGGCCTGCTTGTCAAAATTGTGGACCAATCCTGGTGCTTCTGTTATGATTGTGGGCTTGTGTTATGGCCTGGGTTTCCCTTCAAAACTCCTCTGTTCTTTATTATTGACCGTACAATGGAAGAAAACTCATCAAGGCACCTTAAATACACAACATTGAAACTTAAAAGCATGCTCTAACCCATAAAACACGTAAAACAAAAATATTTAACAAATTGACACAATTCTGACCTAAACACATAGTAAATAATCAAATTAACAACTAAAAACACACCAAACTGCCCACTAAAACATGATGCAAGCTACTGCTATCATCCCACCCTTGACACAATTGTTACGATGGTGATAACCTGTGAGATGCCTCTTATGGCTGTGAGAGACCTCTCACGACCGTGATAGGTGTTGCATGGGCATGAGAGGTTTCTCACGCCCATGCACACCAACGTGCGACCGTGTGACTCTTCATTCTTTGTTCTTTCCTTCATATTCTATCTTGTCTCTTCTTCTTTCAATCCTCTTTTACTTCTTGCTACATGAATCAATAGAGTATGGACATTGAGAAGATGGCTTCAATGAATATGTTTTCGGGTTACTTTCGCTCCTTCACTTCTGATATCTTCCTAAAATTAAATATGAGATAACGTAAGTATCTTAAGCATGTTTAAGGCATTAATCACTAAGTGTAGTAAATCAAATGAATCAACATTTGAAAACATATCAAATTTTCCCAAATTTAGCTTTTAACCATACTCAGACAAATTATCAAAATCAAAATCAAAATCACAAACTAAAACTCTTACTCATTTTTTGTATTTCCTAAGAATAGATAATCATAATTAAAGATAACGACTTCTAAAACCTATAGCAGTAACTCTACATTCAAAGCTTATACTTATGATCAATCAACATTCATCACCCTTAGAAACTAAGATATATAGAGGTAGACTTGGACAAAAGGTTTTTAAATAAGATACTTCCATAAGGATACTTAAACACCATTTATGATAATAAAAATCCACAAATTTACATATCATTTCATTTCTTTACCACTAAAGCTCACATGCATAATTATGAATTAAAGGACTTTTTTAGGGTTATAATGTGGGAAAGAGTAAGGTGAGATGTGTTTTGGGTAATATAGCATAAAAGCCATGAAGCTAGTGAAACAAAAGAACACTCAATGGGATATCAAGTGCACAAGTTAACATTCATTCAAAACTGGATACCGTCTGTTAGATTCCTATATCGATTGGAGAGGGAAATGAAGTAAGCCTTATAAGTCTATGGAAACTTCTCCCTTATAAATGCATTTTCCTAAGGGTGGGAAGAGCAAAACCGTGAAGGCTTGGCTAGGCCAAGGCCCAAAGTGGACAATATCTATGAGTAGGATGGTCTAGGCTGTTACATATGGTATTAGAGCCAGTACCTGGATCGGTATGCTAGCAAGGACGTTGGGCCTCCAAGGGGGTGGATCTAGGCCTGTAGGCCAGCAAGGACGCTGGGCTTCTAAGGGGTGGAATGTTAGATTCCCATATCGATTGGAGAGGGGAACGAAGTAGGCCTTATAAGGCTATGGAAACCTCTCCTTCATAGACGCATTTTCCCAAGTGTGGAAAGAGCAAAACCGTGAGGGCTTAGCTGGGCCAAGGCCCAAAGTGGACAATATCTGTGAGCGGGGTGGTCCGGGCTGTTACAAAAACGTTGTCATTAGTTTTCAACTTCCCAAATATGACAGTTTAAAAATAATAGATTTGAAAAAAATGCAGTTGTTGGTTCTCACCTTGGATGATTTCAGTTACTGCTCTTAAAAGATGATTGCCACAAGCTGTCAATGGATCCTGTAATCGAATGTCATTCATGGTTGGTGGGCGTAGTGAGTAGGCTCTAGTGTCCGATGTTGTAACTAGTGAGGAAGGACCCTATAACATTGTGTTACTTAGTCCAAGCCATTAATCTTCCTTCCATTCCTCAAAGAATGAAATCAAAAGGAGCATTTATAGAGACAAAAAAAGAGGTATAGAATACATCGCATCAACTTGGAAAAATGAACTCCTACTGGGGATGAAAAGCAATAAAGACCTAGTAGCAAAGGGAAAAGCAGTATTCCAGTGAAGTATACAAGTGAAGGTCCAACGAAATCAAATTTACAAAGCTTTGTATTACAGTATAGGTAGGCTCTCTTTTCTTTCATTGCTTATTCACCGACTACCTTCCTTTTTATTTTGATGAAAGCTAATCTTTCACTATTTCCTTACGCAGTTTTGTTGTCTTTCACTATTTCCTTTGTCTAAATTGTTCTAATATGATTTGAACGATCCTTTGTTAGTATAGAGAATTTTGATGATATAGATAGCAACAAAATAACCCCTACAGCTATGACCAAGTAATTATACTCCAGAGTAAATCTCCACTACCCACCGTGTTATTTTCAAAATTAGTTATGCAAAAAACTTTATTGTTTGCAACATCAATCTTAATACATTTAGTGTCCTAAAAGTTAATTTCTTCGCTTTTTTGCCATGTTAAGATGATGGAATGGATATGTAAACAGAAAAACGTTATAATGCATTCTGTTCTTTTATTTGTTTATTGAGATGGTTTTTTAATTTGTAACCAAACTTGGAGTGGCTTTACACATTTTGGTTGGTTTGATGTTTTTGACAAGTTTAAAATGTGTTAGAAATTTTTTTCATAATTTTCGTCTTAATTTTAATTAGTTTATGGTGTAGGATATTGGAGTTTTATAAAACTTGGATGGAAATTTTTGATAGAACGTTGCTAGAGTATGAAAAAGAGTTATTAAAGTTCTTGAATTTGCTTTCAATCATCTTGATGAGGGAAGATTAGCAGTTGTCCATGTAAAGAATGTAACAATATTTTTTTAAGATAGGAGATGTAATTTACTCCCATTCAATCTTAAATGGGATAAATAGAAATTACAAGCAGTGTTATCATCATGGAGAATAGTTATAGTATTCTAATGATGATGCTAATGATAAAAGCGAGGAAAGTGACGAGGAAGATGGTATGTTATATGATACCAGACTTGCTAATACAAAATATTTTGACAAGCTTGATGCCCAAATGACTAATGATGCACCTGTTAGAGATAGTCATCATGATCAGAATGACGAAGTTGATGATTCTACCATAGGTAGTCCAACTAGTACAAATAATGAAGTTGCTAAGTTTTATAGATTTTTGCAATAATTAAAACAAGAGTTACATCCTAGTCGTAAGTTATCTTCCATGCTATCATTCTTTATTGAACTATTGAATTGAAAATGTCTCTATAGAATTAATGCAAATACAGTTAATGGTATGTTGCATATAATGAAAAGATGGTTTCCTAAAGGTAATAAGGTTACTTGCTCATATATTGATAGCAAAATTACACAAGATAAAAGGCTTTCATATTAAAAGATAGATGCTTGTGTAAATGATTGCATTCCTTATAGAAACAAATATGAGGATGCTTAAGATTGTCTAACTTGTGGTGAATCTATATGGAAGAATGATGGGAAAATGGGAAATTTGACTAATGAGCATAGTTATACAAAAACGATTCCACAAAAATTTTTGCAATATTTTTCATTAACTCCACGCTTGCAAAGATTGTACATGTCAGCAAATGTTGTTAAAGATATGAGGTGGCACAAGGAAAAAACACATAATGATGAATCTATAAGACACCTAGTGGATATTTTTGCCTAGAAAAGTTTTGATGTAAAGCATCATTCTTTCACAGTAGATGCACGTAATGTTAGACTCAGTTTAGCAAGTGATGGCTTTATCCCATTTAGTAATATGAGCACTTCTTATAGTCTATGGCCAATTGTATTAGTTGCTTATAACCTCCCACTATGGCTTTACATAAAAGATCCTTATTTCATGATGTCACTTCTTATTCCTGGTTCTAAAGCTCCTAGAAATGATATTGTTGTATACTTAGAATCATTGATAGATGAGCTGGAATGCATTTGGGAGATAAGACTTGAGACATATGATGCACTTTCCAAAAGTAATTTTCAGCTATATGCTGTAATAGCTTGGACCACCTGCTTATAGATATTGTCTTCCTTGGGCCTTGGCCTAGCCAAGCCCTCACAGTTTTGCTCTTCCCACCCTTAGGAAAACGCGACTATAAGGGAGAGGTTTCCATGGCCTTATAAGGCTTGCTTCGTTCCCCTCTTCAATCAATATGGGAATTTAACATTCCACCCCCTTTGAGGCCTAGCTTCCTCGCTAGACACAGCGTCCAGGCCTAGATCCACCCCCATTGGAGGCCTAACGTCCTTGCTAGCATACCGATCCGAGTACTGGCTCTGATGCCATTTGTAATAGCCCGGATCACTCGCTTATGGATGTTGTCTACCTTGGGCCTTGGCCTAGCCACAACCTTACGATTTTGCTCTTCCCACCCTTAGAAAAATGCGTCTAAGAGGGAGAGGTTTCCATAGCCTTATAAGGCCTACTTCGTTCCCCTCTCCAATTGATATGGGAATCTAACACTGATACCAATTTAATTGTCATGACCCGAAACTGCATCAGGCCTATGACAACTGCCGCATACCTGAGCTAAGAATACTCACAGTATCCTTAACCCAACTATGCAAGGCTAACTAAATGTCTTTTTAAAAAAATATTTGGATAGCATAAAAAGATTCCCATATAAGTCATTTACAAAACATAAGATAGTCAGTAGTTAATTTACAAAATTTTTAAAGCATATCAACATAATCATGAGCCACTATACAACAAAAGAACAAAATAGAGACTTCCCACGTACGGTAATGCCTTGAATATGTCAAAAGACTGCACGAACCACTCAGAGCTCCAATCTCACAAATTAACCTGCATGGTTGGGAAGCGGCAGGGTGAGTACACTATGTACTCAATGAGCAAAGAGGAACATATATCGCAAATAGAACTCGGTACACACCAAACATTCTAAATAAAATAAGGGCAGTTATACACATCTAACATGCATATAATCAGCTATGAAGTGAATATACACGACATAGAAACATAAAGACCTAGTCTATAACCCATGCAATATTGGTTAGGAACCATATAGGCCCAGCCTTTTAATCACTCATTCAGTAAACATAGGTTCTAGTTCTAATACACATGAGCAGAAAAGCATCACATGTGAAAATCAAATCTCTTTAGGAAGCCAAATATCATAATAAGCCAAAACAATTATATGTGTCACCACTAGTTGGCCAAACTAGTGTGCATACCTACCGAATCTCGGTGTTGGCTCGACTTTCATCTGCGGTGAGTCTAGACTTTGGTCGACAAGAGCATTATGACCTTAGGTGATGACCTCGTCAGTGACCAGACCTCTACGTGTTCAATCACCTGCAAGCCCTGTAGAATGATGTCGTTACAAAGACTTGACTTTTATGTACCAACGTCAAAGGTACAGGGGTCACTTAATCAGTTGTGCCCAACACACGATTGGTCAATTGTTTCCTCACTAATCACAAAAAATCATATGCAAATATTAAATACAAAAATTAAATAAGGTACCATGCCTTTATTTATCGGTTCAACAGATAAAATGGAACCTTGCCATGGCTTTAAGCCAAAAGAGAACATATACATGCAGCATAAATGACTCGGTTATGCATATGTAAGTTCCAAAATGTTATTTCATGCAGTGATAGTCATCTTTTGAAATCCAGGTGCAGAGTTATTCAAAAATTTAGTTTCAAAAAATCAAACATTGTTCTTTTCACTTCAATTGTAGGTTTGTTGAAAACAATATCATTTCTCAAAATATGAAATAAAAATATCGGTTTCACTCCAAGTGCAAAGAGTTATTCAAAACAAGGTCATTTATTAAATACATTAGTATACTAGAATTTATTTGAAAATCAATTCTATTCTGCATTACCTAGGTTCAAAATTCACATACAAGTCATTATGCATGTCTCGGATTGTTCTAATCCCATTTGAGAGATATGTTTTTCCTAACTCACCTCAAAAAAAGGTGTACACTCCTTTAACTTCAACAATCCTCTGTAAGAGCTCCTTGATTCATAGCTTCGGAGCCTTTATACATACAAATTGAATATATTCACTACTCAAACATATATCTCATATTTATGCACCATCACATAAGTGTATAAAACTTAACCCTTATTATTCATATAAGCTTTCTTTTGTATTTTCCAAGGCATTTAATGCCTTGATCCAATACTTACACATTTTAAAGCATAGTTGAGCACATTTTTTATCCAAGCACATTAGGCCAATACTCATCAATCCAAGAAACAATTCAAGTTTATTCTAAATAAACATGAAAGCCTCTTTCCAATGCACACCATTAAAATCCTTAAATCCTAAGCCAAGTTCACTTAGGCATTTTATAATGTTAAATTTCCATATCGATTGGAGAGGGGAATGAAGTAGGCCTTATAAGGCTATAGAAACCTCTCCCTTATAGACGCGTTTTCCCAAGGATAGGAAGAGCAAAACAGTGAGGGCTTGGCTAGGCTAAGGCCCAAAGTGGACAATATCTGTGAGCAGGGTGGTCCGGGTTGTTACAGACGGTATCATAGCCAGTACTCTGATCAGTATGCCAACAAGGATGTTGGGCCTCTAAGGGGGCAGATCCAGGCCTGTGGGCTCGCAAAAACGTTGGACCTCCAAGGGGGTGGATTCAAGCCTGTGGGCCAGCGAGGACGCTGAGTCTCCAAGGGGTGTAATGTTAGATTCCCATATCGATTGAAGATGGGAACGAAGTAGGCCTTATAAGGCTATGGAAACCTCTCCCTTATAGACGCGTTTTCCTAAGGGTGGGAAGAGCAAAACCGTGAGGGCTTAGCTCATAAACACGTTTTCTCAAGGGTGGGAAGAGCAAAACTATGAGGGCTTGGCTGAGCCAAGGCCCAAAGCGGACAATATCTATGAACGGGTGGTCCGGGTTGTTACATATGCAACGCTTTTGTGGACTATAAAGGATTTTTCAGACTATTATAATTTATCAGGATGGAGCATTAAAGACAAATTCATGCCCTATTTTCAATTTGGATATTTCATCTCATAAGCTTCAAAATGGATGTAAAACATGTTATCTTGGTCATCATCGTTTCTTACCGATTAATCATTCTTGAAGAAAAAATACTAAAGCATTTAGTGGCATCAAAGAAAAGCGAATAGCACCAAAACGAATGTCCGATAATGATGTTCTTAAACAATATTATCAATTTTCTTAGGTGAAGTTTAAATTATTTTTTTAATTATTTATGCATGCTATTTCCATTTTACTTAACATTTCTTACTTTCACTTTGTTATTTTGATTAGGTGAAATTTGATAAGATGTCCAAAAAAAAAAGAAAACGTGAAGATGTTTCATTGCTTGGAAATTGGAAAAGAAAAGCATCTTCTTTGAGCTTTCATACTGGATAACAATTGAATTGCGACATAATTTGGATGTTATGCTTTTTGAAAGAAACCATATATGACAACATAATTGGCCCTTTATTGGACCTTGAGGGGAAAACAAAAGATACTATCAACACTCGTTTTGATTTAGAATCTATGGTTATTCGACCTGAGCTTCATACAAGTCCTGTAGGCAATGATAGGTATGAATTTCACCCTACATGCTATATGATGTCTACAAATGAAAAACAAGCATTTTTTTCAAATTTTGATTGATCTAAAAGTTCCAAATGGCTATTCATCCAACATTTCAAGATGTGTGAGGATCAATGAATGCAAGATTTATGAGATAACATGTCAAGATTTTCATGTATTTTTACATCGATATCTTCCACTATTTATATGTGGTTTATTATATAAAGAGGTTTGTGAAGCTCTCACTAAGTTGCGTACATATTTACGAGAGTTGTGTGAAAAAGTGTTATGTTTGAATGATCTAGAGAGACTTGAGAAAACAATTATATTAACACTTTGTAAGCTGGAGAAGATATTTCTGCCCTTAATTTTTGACATCACGGTACATTTAACAATTCATCTTGTGAGCGAGGCTAAACTTGTTGGGCTAGTACAATTTCGATGGATGTATCCCATAAAGTGATTTTTACACACACTTAAATTGTATATGAGAAATAAGGTACGTTCAAAAGGATCCATTACTGAAGCATATATTGTATAAGAGTGCAAGCACTTTTGCTCAAGGTATTTACATCATACTGAGACTAAGTTGAATCGTGTTGGAAGAAACTACGAAGTGATGATTAGTTGCATTTGGATATTAAAGTTTTTTCATGAACTGGTGAGCCTTTACTTGGAAAAACATATAAAGAGTTAAGCTTAATTAAATGGGCTCAAGCTACAACGTATATGCTAGAGAATTGTCAAGAAATCCAAGAGTATGTCAAGTAAGTGATCTAACTTTTAATTATTCATTTATGTAATTTATTTTGTGGTATATAATATTATGTACATATTTATTCATATTTTATTTATTTTTAATGTGAAGCATACATAAAGAAAAACTCAAGAGAAAGGATCTTTAAATAATGGATAGAAAACACTAGCAAGAATTTTATCAGTGGTTCAAAAATTTAATAAGTATATATATATACACACTTATAACTTTTATTATTACGATATAATTATTTCTAAAATTACATGTTTAATGATTATTACTCCTCCCAGATAATTCAATTACATGCTAATGAAAGTGACTCGGTTAATGATCAATTGTTACATCTAGCGTACGGGCATGATATATAAGTTTATCGTTATAAAAGCTTCTTCGTCAATAGTTGGAGGTTTAACACAAAGGACAGAGATTTGCAGTTGAAATCATAAAATAGCGACATTCTTGTGAAAGGGGATGAAAATACAGGTAACTTGGATTATTTTGGTGTATTAGCAAATATCATACAATTTAATTATTATGGGGAAATAGTGTTACTTTATTTAAGGCTGACTGCTGGGATATGTTGACAAATTTAGGTTTCCTGTGATCAATATTACATGTAAGTTGAACACCAATGAACCATATGTTTTAGCTTCATAAGCTGAGCAAGTTTATTATGTAAAAGACATTAAGAGCCTAACCAATAAAACCATGTGATTTGAATGATTTGCCTGATGAAGATGTAGATGAGCCATGCCAAGAAAATGAAGAGTTCGGTTTTACATTTCATGGAACTAATTTGGAGGAGGATGATGATATGGTATCATTGAATAGATCTGACTTGGCCACAAAAACTGTTGAAGGAAATCCCATAACTATTAATATTATAAGTGTTGAAGAAGATGATAAAACTGATTCAATGCTTGTAAAGAAAAGTTTCTTAAATAGAGGGACATGATCTTAACAAAGGTCAAACGATATACTCTTTTTGTTTGACTTGTCTGGGGGGAGCAAGTTCTTTTACTAAATATTGACTTAATATTTTAAGTGTACTTTTATTAATGATGATAAAATAAATCCAGTAAGTGAAGATGAGGCTAATGAAGATGACGATGATAATTGAATATTTATTTGGAAATTATTTATGGATTTTAGATTGATTCAGACTTCTACTTGATCCTTTAATATAATATTTTATTTTAAATCTCTTTTAATATGATATCTTTCCAATGTAATATTAAATTTAATTATGTTTTCTAAAAACTATTAAAATGCTAAAAAAAATTTGTTACAATATTTACATAGATTAATCTAAGAAAAATAAATAATTTATATTGCTAATTTTTACTTATTGCAATATTTTCAACAATAGTCATAACATTTTTATCACAAAAATTAAATATTTAACTGTGAAAAATATTTTCAATGACAATAATTTTAAATAATATCGACCATAAGTGTAAGTTTATTTATGATGATATTTAATCGACATTAATTATTTGGGCTTATATTAACAACAAGTTTTAGTTAAAACGGTTTAAAATTTATGCGATGAAAAGATTTGTCATTAAAATTATTTTAAAATTTGTATGATGAAAATATTTCTTGTCACTATCATTTTGAATAATAGTGACCATAGTGGTTCATATGCTATTGTGATGATATATTATTGCCACTAACTATTTTCTCTTATATTGATAACAATTGTCGTCACAAAAATATATCAATTAGGTGACAAACAATTTTCTAGTCACAATAACGAATAATAATAATGACAATAATTTATTTTTCACAATTACATTTCATTCTTGCTACAATAGTGGACGCGCTAAATATTTAATACTATTAGTGACAACTTAAGAGTGACAAAGCTATTATTGACACTAATAACATATTATTAGTGACAACGCAATAGTAAAGATTGGTAGTGTCACAACTAGCATACCATTAGTGATTACGTAATAATTTATCATAAACAATGAAAGTAATAGCGACTTACAATGTTTTTGTCACAATAACTATTATATTTGTGAAGAAATATTTAAATGTCACAAAAAAGTTGTCACTAAATGTCTTAATTTTTGTAGTGTGTTGAGTCTCTATTGATTATGTCTAATAATACCATGGTGATGTCCTTCCTACCTAAATGTCTCTTTATCCAACATGAGTGTGATTACTAGATCTTCACAAAAAAAAGAGGTAAAGAACAAAGTAGAATAAGTACTTTATCCTCATCTGCAATAATCACCTAGAGTCTCAACAAATCACTGACTATATTGTTGAATGCATACTGATATGCTATTGCATTTATGTTCCCTCTTACATCTTTTACTTGTATAGTCTCTACTTCATATACAACTTGTTTATGAAAGACTTTAATCAGCTCTCCAATTTCTTTTATATCTTTTTAGGGATGCAATCTCTATAGCATAGTACATGACCTTGTTTTTTTAGACATAATTAAATTGTTCCAACTATTCACATCTACAGTTCATCCATATCTTCAAGTTCCTTCTCTTATATTGTAACATCCTGTTATCCCTTGTTAAGGGTTAGAAACTTAGAATACTGTACATGAGAGATTATTAAGAAGTTAGAAAGTGTATTTCATGCTCATGTATAATATAACATACATATACATATGAATATTAATTTTTGCACACATTAAAATGATTGTACATGGATTCATTGACATTTTTCAGGTACAATTGATTTATAAATGTTATTTTGACATGAATTGTGGTTTATATATATTGAAAATTGAATTGGTGTGTATAAGTATTGATTAAGAATTTTTAGTGAAATTTAGAAATTTTCTGAAATTTTGAGTATTTTTGGACTAAAAAAATGCCAAGTAGCAGGATAATTGATTTATAGTAGTAGAAATAAGAGTCAAATGACAATAGAAATTTTGATAAATGACTTAAGGAATTATTGACAAGTGTCATTGAAAATTTAGAGACAATTAGAGTAGAAATTGGAGTTAAATGGACTAGTTAGATAAGAGAACTAAGTGTAAACCTATAGAGATTGGACATGTGGCAAGTGACAAGTGTCACTTGCCAAGCCACGTCTTAAACCACGATTTTCTTAACTTCTTGGAAGACCAATTAATTGTTTTTCATTCTTGCTTTTTCTTCTTCTCTTCGTAATCTTCTTCATCTCCTTCATTCTTCTTCATTCACAATACACATCTTACCTTCATCAACGTTAAAGCTTTTCCTCACCTTTGACTTGCTACTCTCACCTTGTTGTCTTCTTCACTTGACATAAGAAAACTTAACCTATTCCACATTCAAGATGATGATCGTGCAACATGTGAAGTTAGGGCTTTTAGGTGTTTTTGAAGAACTTGGAGTTTTACCAAGTAAGTAGCTTGTTGATCTTCATGGGTAGTGTTAAATCAAACATTTATGATGAGTAATTTGAGATTGACGATTGATCATGAAATTTTGTATGTGTTAACGCAGGGGTAATAATAAAGAGATCATGTTATAAATTTTAGTAAGTTAATGTTATATATGAATTGTTTAGTAAGAAGCAATTATGATGATAATTTAAAAGATGAATGATTATGAAAAAGGAAGTTTGAAATATGATGATCTATATATGAAGAGGTAAATAGAGTGATGTCTTACTTTTACGCTATGATGAATGATACTTTATGAGTTAAGGACTAATAAAAAGGAGTACTATGATGTCTTGAAATGAGATGAATTAAGGTGATAGTTAGGAATGAAATGAAGGTGAAAAATGAAGTAGAATATCTGCAAAAAATTAATGATGAAAGTGTATATAAATATGTTCTGTTTTTGATGTTTATGATCAATCAGGAATTTTGATTTGTGTGTTGATGATATTGAACGGAAAAGGAGCTATGAATGAAAAGGTTATGAATTTGAAATGATGAATTTTGCAAATGTATTGTTTGATGCTTATGAATGAGATATATTATGGAAAAAGATAGGATATAATGAATGATGAGAGTTAGTTGAAAATGATGAATCAAAATGATTAGAGATTTAAGAGTATAATGCAATCAAATTGGTAGTTGAATTAGTATGACATGATGTTGTATTAGAGGAAGTCAATTGTAGAAAATTGGTGTGAAATTGATGTTAGAATATATGTTGAATTTATGTGACTGGAGGAAGAAAGTATAGGGCATAATCGTGGCCCCACCCCATGATCGTGGCCTGACCAAAAACAAGTTTCTGTCATAATCGTAGCCTTTAACCCACGATCGTGGCTTGGCCAAAAAAAGTTTATGTCATGATCTTGGGTAGCTCTAAAAGTTTCTATCACAATCGTGGTAGGGACACCACGATTGTGGCTAGACTTATGGAAAAAAAGGTTGTCTTTTGAATGAAGTATGAACCAATCAATGCTAGGGTGCTTCCATATGAGGTAATTAGGCTTGAATGAGATCTTGAATGAACCTAGTTGATGATCTGTTGGCCCTCGAAATATTTTGTCAAATTAAGCATTATAGTTAATTTGAATTTTTTCCTTGGCTTGAATTATAAGGATTTAATTATTTATTTCAAAGATGATTTTATTTCATTTGGAAGTGAAATTTATGTCTTAAGAAGGAATAAGGGCAATTTTGGTATGTCACTATGTTAAGAAAGTCAAGAAGTATT
>JANIIA010447070.1:0-19384 GCA_027478495.1 Erythroxylum alaternifolium | reverse complement strand
CTTCTTTTAGTCTCTTGGATCTTGAACGAGTTAAAGGTCCAATAACATTACTTAATGGATCTCGACTCTTCAAAACATCATCAGCACTTAACCCCCTAGACATGTCCATGGTAGTCCTAGCATAGTCCATAGTCCGATGGTTTCCATTATCCTCCCCTTCTTTTGAAAGATTCGTCAAACATTAAATGTAGCACTTATATCATACTCACCTAGTAAATCTAATTTATAGGCATTGTCATTGATCTTGGCTATAATTTAGAAAGGACCATCCCCACACAGATGTAATTTTATTTTTCTAGAGTTCGGGAACCTCTCTTCTCATATGAACACACACCCAATCTCCAAGTTTAAAACTTACGAGTTTGTGACCTTTGTTCGCACCTTTAACATACTGTTCAGTTTATTTTTCAATATTTTGTCGCACTCTTTCATGCAATTTTCAAATTGCTTCAGCTTTCTTTACTCCGTCGAAGCTAACCTATTCTTTTAAAGGTAATGGAGATAAATCCAAAGGGGTTAGAGGATTAAAGCCATAAACAATTTCAAAGGGCAAAATTTAGGTAGACGAATGTATTGTACGATTATAAACAAATTCAGCAATAGGCAAACATTCTTCCCAAAACTTTAAATTACTTTTAATTATAGCCCTTAGGAGTGTTCCTAGGGTTCTAATGGTCACTTCAGTCTGACCGCCCATTTGGGGGTGACTTTTTGTACTAAATAATAATTTTACCCAAATTTACCCGAAAAGGATTTCCAAAAATAACTAAGGAATTTAACATCCCTATCACTTATGATCGTCTTTGGAATTCCATGAAGTCTAACAATTTCTTTGAGAAATAAACTTGCAATATGCTGAGCATCATCAATCTTCCTACAAGCCAAAAAATGATCCATTTTAGAATATCTATCAACAATTACAAAAATAGAATCCATACCTCTTTACATTCGGGGTAGTCCCAAAACAAAGTCCATTGAGATGTTGACCTAAGGTTGGGTTAGTATGGGCAATGGCGTGTAAAGTCTATGGGGCATTGACTTCGACTTGGCTCGTCTACATTCTACACATCTTTCAACAATGGTTTGGACATTTGCTTTCATTTTCGGCCAAAAGAAATGTTCTTGAAGCATATCTAATGTCTTGGGCACACTGAAATGTCCTATCAAACCACCACTATGTGCCTCAAAATTAGGCAAGGCTAAAACAAAAGCAATGGTCAAATCAAATCATGCTTTAACTGATTAAAAGCTTTTTCTTATGCTAGGTCCCACTTGAATTTAACATCCTTTTTGACCAGTTCATTTAAGGGAGCAGCTTTGGTCAAAAATTCCTTTACAAATTGTTTATAAAAACTAGCCAAACTATGAAAAGAACGAATTTAAGACACATTAGTTGGTGTTGGACAATCTTTAATAGCTTGTACTTTTTATTCATCAACATGTATACCATTGACACTCATATTAAAGCCACGAAATATAACCTCTTTAACACAAAAAGAACATTTTGCTAATTTAGCATAAAAATATTCAGCTCTAAATGTTTTTAAGACAATACGCACATGCTTCACATGTTCATTTAAATTCTTAGAGTATACTAGT
The DNA here is from genome assembly GCA_027478495.1 of Erythroxylum alaternifolium. NCBI lineage: Eukaryota > Viridiplantae > Streptophyta > Magnoliopsida > Malpighiales > Erythroxylaceae > Erythroxylum > Erythroxylum alaternifolium. The sequence goes on along the minus strand of JANIIA010447070.1, from coordinate 17,785 downwards.
ATATCATCAAAATATAACACAACAAATTTTCCAATCAAATGCCTTAAAACATGGTGCATTAATTGCATAAAAGTACTAGGTGCATTAGTAAGACCAAATAGCATAACTAACCACTCATACAAACCAAACTTTGTTTTAAAGGCTGTTTTCCACTCATCACCTTCTCTTATCCGAATTTGATGGTAACTAGTCTTAAGATCAATTTCGAAAATATAGTAGCACCATACAATTCTTCTAACATGTCATTAAGCCTAGGTATGGGATGCCTATATTTAATAGTGATCTTATTTATGGACTGACAATTAATGCACATGTGCTATGTATCATCTTTCTTAGGAACCAAAATCATAAGTATAACAAAAGGGCTAAGAGATTCATGAATATGACCTTTTTTAAGGAGTCCTTCAACTTGCGTTCTAAGCTCCTTAGTTTCTTCCGGATTGGCGCTATAGGCTGGCCTATTTGGAATTGTTGCGCCCAGAATTAGGTCAATTTGGTGTTTGATTCCTCTGATTAGAGGAAGTTCTTTTGGCAACTCCTCTAGAAAAACATCTTCAAATTCTTGGAGGAGTTTCTGGAAAACTTGTGGCAAATTGCTAGGCAAATTAGTTAAAATCAAAGAATAGTCTTGCAATATCATAAGAATCATACCTCTTTGACTTGTAAAACACTTTTCTATTGATTTAAGACTAGCGAAGAAATTCTTACCAATTTTGAGTCCATTTGTGGATTTTGGTTGGGCTTCAAACCTTGCAGAACTCTCGGACTTAGTGTCCTTTTCCTACAAAGGGACTTTTCCCTTATTTTTGTCTCTCTCTTGTTGCATTTTGACATTATATTCATAAACTTGGGTTTGAGAGAGGGGAGATAGGGAATACTTTTTCCTATCTACAACAAATGAGTACTTATTTGTAAAACCATCATGGACGACTCTACGATCATACTCGCAAGGTCTACCTAAAAAGAGATGGCTTGCATCCATAGGTACAACATCACATAGTACCTCATAATTGTATTTACCAATACAAAACGACACCTTAACCTATTTTGTGACACGGAGATCTCCACTTTGATTTAGCCATTGTAGTCTATATGGTGTTGGATGCTTGAGGGTAGGCAGCTTCCTGCTATCTACAAAATAAGAACTCACAACATTAGTGCAAGAACTAGAATCAATTATATTTAGTCAAACCTAATTATTTACATGCCACTTTGTGTGAAAAATGTTAGTGCGTTTTTGGTTCTCTTTTGCATGTTGGACGTGTAAAGTGCTTAAATTGACATATGCATGTCCAATTTCTTCATCTTCAAAAATCTCTTGGGTTTCTTCATCTTCATGGTCAGAATCTGGGTCATGATCAGATGCACTCTCATATGTTCTATCATCTTTAAGAATCGTTGCTCTTGTATTCGGACATTAAGAAGCTATGTGACCTTTTCCTAAGCACTTAAAACATGTAATTTGTCTAGCACTGCCTGCGTTAGTAGCAACATTACTTTTTAATGAATTGGAACTTGAGGCATTAAAAAACTTTTCAAAATTTGAAGTAGTTATATCAAACCCAGAATTACCTCCTTTTAACGAATTTCCAAATTTTTTGTTGGTATCATCCTTCTTTTATGGCGTGGAGGCTTTGGTTGGGGCCGGAATCCTCTTCTTGAGCTGTCTTTCTACAAGTCTAGATCTATGCAACATTTCAGTTATATCTATCTATGGATTTAGTTCAACAACTTCAATAATATTTCAATTTAAACCATTTAAAAACCTGGCCATAGTGGCCTCGAGTTCTTCCTTAGTCCTAGCTCGAATCATTGCTACTTCTAGCTCTTGATAAAATTCATCCACCCATTTAGAGCCTTGTGAAATTGTTTGAATTTTTTTATATAAATCTCAAAAATAGGAAGAGGGCGCAAACCTTTTTCGCATTACCTTTTTCATTTAATCCCATGTAACAATGGGTTCTTCTTCATATAATCTCCTCTTTTTGACCAATTAGTCCCACTAGATTAAGGCATAGTTTTGAAACTCGACCGCAACAAGCTTTTTCTTGGTCTCTGAATAGTTCTACAAGTCAACCACATGATCTACCTTTTTTCCCCACTCAAGGTAGGCTTTAGTATCATTAGTTCCATGAAATTCAGGAAATTTAATTTTAATATTACTAAGATTATTTCGATTATCATACCTTCTCGAAGCAACAAAATGCTCGGACTCACTATCTTCTTCCCTTTCACGTGTAGGTTCACATGTAGAGAATTGTACTTTAAGGTTGGCTAACCTATCACTAATGGATTCAAGTATTGTGGTCACTCGAGCCTAATGCTCTCATTGAGTTTTTTGAGCAATAGTCTCACCAGTTTCGTCCATCTCCCTTTAATAATCACCACAAATAGTAAACATAAGTGTGTATAGGGTTAGCAGAAAAATTCCTTCCTCTCTTCCCCTAAATATCAGAGTTGTTTCCACCTTTTTGGTAGCGATTCACACACACTCACCTCATTTATACTCTCCTTGGGATACTTAGGCTTTTTCCCCAATTTTAGTGAGCAACACACAAGCCTTTTACCTCAAAACTTTTGTTATGAATTTCTAATTTAAACAAAACTTAAATTCGAAAGCAGATAATGAAAGCAAACAACTTTAGACTTGTTAAAATAACAAAAGGTAGGATTAATAAGCACAAAACGCAATTAAGAATGAGGGAAGAACACGAATCTCGTTCAATAGTTGAAACGATATAGGGTCTTGCTTAATAAGTGCACAACCTTTTAACTTTAATGGACGATCTCCCTTTAGATTTCTTTCATTTCTTATTGTTTTTTTTTCAGAATTTAACTTTTTTCCTATTTTTTAGGCCTCCTCTTTTTGGACTTTAGCCTATCTTTTTCTATACGACAGAAACAAAAGAATTAATGACTTAACAGATAATTTGAAACCCCAACATTTGGATACTTACTTGATGATCTTTACTGAAAGTTGTGCACAAACGGATTAGGAAGCAATAGAAAACAATCACTTTAGGAGAAAATGGAATTAGGAAACAAAAAGGAAATTAGGAAACAAGAGACACAATAGGCAACGAATTATAATAACATTCAAATTAGGAAAAAGTAGGAAACATATTAGACAAATTGTGATCGAATTTGGAGGTTGCTTAATTTGAATCATCCAGCAAGGTAGTAATCAACTATAACACTTAAATCCAAGTTAGAAAAGGATTTTTTTATGAAGCGCGAGAAATTGGATTAGGGCAACAAGTAGTAATTATTTTTTGAGCAATCCACAAACAAGATGGATGTAGGATTTAGCTATTTATTTTGGTCGAAAGAAATTATGAAATTTTGTTCGAAACTTTGAAGATTATATCTCCTAAAGCTCTGATACCAAACTAATGGCAAATTCGTATGACAAAATTAAGAATCAATATAAGTATCAGTCTTGCAATCAAAAAGACAAGATGCAACGGAAGGATCTAGAGATATTAATTTCAATAGGCAATACACTCGAAAAATTGAACCCTAATCTCCATAAGGATTAGAACGCAAATTATATGCTATGCTTCAAAAAGAATAACAAGCACAAAAAGATCAATAGTTATAGATGAACTATCACCCTTTAAGAAACTCGAAAATTCCCGCAAGACCCAGTTTAATAATTTAAAACGATGAACACTAAATATATGATTTAGCACCCTTGAATACAAATAAAGAAAAGTTCCTTAACTATTAATGCCACTTTCAAGTGAAGCAAACTCGAAAGATAAGTTAGAAATTGTAAGCAACAATGCGTGCAAACAACCGAATTTAGATCATAAAAAAACAACACACAAAAAGTATTAAACCTGAACTTTTATTGTAATTTTACTCGTCCCTCACAATGAATTTTGGGTCCCTTCATATATGGCTAAGGGTTTAGTTATTGAAGCTAAAAACTAGGAAGAAAACTTAATCTAATACTAAGAAAGAAATTTGACATTTTTATCTATCAAGAATCTAAAATGAGCTAATCTGAAATAAGAGATATTCTCTTTTTTCTAACTGCTAATCTAGTTAACTGTGTGATGTAAATCAAATAAGGAATTTGAAATCACGCCAACTTGACTTGGAGTTTCCTATTTGTTTTAAGCTTTGTTTGGATCACCATTTTGATTGGGCCCAACTTGTAACACATTAATTATTTTGGGATGATATCCTTCATGCTTAACCATTTCTTTCCTACGGACTTCTTTAATTAAAATGGGTAGCACTTCTTTTAGTCTCTTAGATCTTGAATGAGTTAAAGGTCCAATAACATTACTTAATGGATGTTGACTCTTCAAAACAACATCATGGTCAACACTTGGCCCCCTAGACACGTCCATAGTAGTCTTAGCTTGGTCCATGGTCTGATGGTTTCCATTATGGTGGCTGCTCTTTTTTAGGTGCTTTATGTTCTTAAATAGTTCTTGATTCTTCTAGGGTTCTTTATAGGGTTTACCTACTTAATTTGGGTTAAAAAATATTCCCAAAATGTTAAAATTACAAAAAGAGTCACGTTTTAGAAAAGTTGAAAATTACTGGATTTGCTTTCTGCGTTCTCTTTCACAATTTTGACAAGCAATCCATGATCATGACCTGTTTCCATACTTTCAATTATTCTCTTTTCTTCAATTTCCTATTTCCATGCATTCAAACACACATCACAAAACTCTTTAAACATAAAATTAAGATCCAAATTGATCTCAAAACCACACAAACACTTAGCATATAAACAAACAATAATAATATCATAATTCTAAGTCTATATACATGATAATCATCTAAGAAATACTCAGAAGCATAGTTAAACATCTATCAAAACATAGTATAATTTACACCTATCAACATTCCACAAGTAAACTTTTGCTTGTCCTCAAGCAAAAGGCAAAAAAAAAAAGATAAACTTAAAAAAATAAACAATAACACATACATTTATGCAACAAGCTCTAATGATTCAATGGCCTCTAACTTGACGAAACCAATTTAACCTCAAAAAAATAATCATTCAAGTTGTTCCAACATATTAACTTATGAAATTTATGGTTAAGCACATTGGATTGAATATACATACTAATCAAGGCATTAACATCATATTCATTCACCTAAAGCACTTGTATACATACATTGATTATCAGTAATTAATTAAAATTGCAACTATCACTAAGTATTCCTTCATCTATTTTCAAATATCAGTAGGATTTGTTTATCGAAAGACCACATTTTGATTTTCTTTAATGTTAACTTAGTCTTTTGACATGAAGGTAAACAACTTGTCATAAATGTCCCTCGGTTACTCAACTAGGGCATGTTTTATTAATTAGTTTGGTTGGAATGTCATTCTAGCTTTTTAATGTGAAGATAAACATTTTGTCATAAATGTCCCTGATTACTTAGCTATATCACATTCTCAATTGACTATTAGCTCTATTCATAACCCAATATTTGTTTCAAAAGGACCAGTAGAGTAGTTATTCATTTAATAGACATGTAAGGTTTTTTCATTTCACATAGCCTACCTCATTTCTTTTATTCAATCTTCCTCATGAAAGACTACTAATGATACTAACATATTCAATTGATTTATAATTATAAATTTATGTAAAAAATTTCCTAAGATGAACAAACTGACATCATATCCTAATTAACATGCTAATATGCCTTCATAAATTAAATAACTATGTTCAAAGCTAAACTAATTCCATCAAGTTATTGCCATTGACACATTCAAACAATTTGTACATATGCTCACACTATGTCAACCTAATCAAAAACTAAGACAATATGATATGTAAACTTCACACACATGACATGCAAATGCAAAATTCTCCCTACACTTAGACAAAACATTGTCCTCAATGTGAGAAAATGAAACAACACATAAAATAAAAATGATAAGAAAAACAAAAGGAAAGTTTAGTAGAAAAAAACTAGGAGATTAAGGTGGTGACAAGATTAGTGATGGAATATTGAGATACTTTGGGCCATGAGATTTTAGCTATTCTTTTCTTACAAAATAAAACAAAAACAAAATGCCACTAAACTAAAATAAAATAATAAACTTATCCTAATTCTTGGGTTGCTTCCCAAGTAGCGCTGAGCTAATGTCATTATCTTGATATGCTCTTCTTTCCACACTCAAACTGGGTCAATTATAAGTGGCTTGCTTCCACCCGTGCCTCTTAATTTCAGTTTAATAGTTTGTAAATAAGCTACATATTGCAAGATAATCAAACGGACAAAATTAATCAAATCAAGAAAACTAGTTCAATAATTCCCTTTTAAGTAACAAATTGTAAATAAAATAAGGAATAATAAATCTTCCTAAATTGTGAATCGAATTTAATAATGTGACTTCTAAGAAGGTGAATTGTTCGCTTTCTTCCTTAATCACCTTCATCTCCTCTTCTTATACTGCTTCATGAATAAAGACGTCTGTATCTTCTTCAACCTCTATCTCCACTGTCATCTATTCGTCGTTCTCTTCTTCATTAGCTTCTTAAATAGAGACTTCCTTATATTTTTCAAACCCACTCTCCTATGGCATATGCTCTTCTTCCTCTTGTTCCTTTAAAGATTTGATTTAATCAATTATCCTAAATGAGTTACCATCCTTTAGAATCTTTAATACCTTATTTATGTTGAATTTCACTTGTTCATCCCCAAACATCTACCAAAGCTTTTTTTATGTTCAAAAATGGTATAGCAAGAACTAGTAGATAATTTTAATCCCCTTTAAAATTTGGCACGACAAAATCCACAGGAATTATAAACTTGTTGACCTTTAAAGGCACATCCTCCACTAAGCCTAACAGTTTCTTTATTGATTGGTCCACTAAATGAATACCTATAGCTTTTAGTTTCACATCTTTTAGCTCTAATTTCCCAAAAGATGACAAAAGCATAAGGTTTATACTTACGCCTAAGTCACATAAACATTTAAAAATATCTAAAATACCAACTACATAGGGTATCGTAAATCTCCTTAGATTTCAACCTTAAGGGCATATGGTTGGTAATTAAGGAGCTACAAATTTCCACATGGCTACCATTTGGTCTTCTTCCCAAGCCTGCTTATTAGATAATAAGCCTTTAAGGAACTTCACATAGTTGGGCCTATGTTTCAACATTTCCACAAAACACAAGTAAATTTCCCACTACTTTAACTTTTCTATGAACTTTGCAAATGGTACATACAATTCGTTCTTTTTAAGTTCTTTTGGGAATGGAATTTTTGGTGAGTGAGGTGGAGGAGTGTAGGGAGGGTCCTTCATTCTTTTCTTCATCGTTCTTTTTTTTCTTGATCTTCTATAAGGTAGATCTCAACTTGTCGTTTTACTAGTTCTTCTTGCTCTTTCCTACTCCTAAGTGTGATAACCTTATATTATTTGTGCATTAGTGTGTATTTTTCTAAGTATTTGGAATGTGTTTCTTCTGTAATAGATTATTATTATTGTGTTTTAAGATTTATTTTGTATGTTTTTGTTTAGTTTGATCTTCATTATTGTTCTTTTATGTTTGATGTTAATTTAGGGTAAGAATTGATCATTTTGATGTAGGAATGGAGGGTGGCCACCTTTGCAATTGAGGTACAGACTAGGAGAGGAGAGGAGAAGATGATGAATTATAATGCAAGAACATACGATTGTGGGATTTATGCCATTTCCCACCATCATGCAATGTCTAACTCGAAGATACATGTGGGGTTTACTAACTTTTTTAGGTTTTCATAACTATATAAGGTTATAAACCCCTATGGATGAGAGAGCATCAGTAGAGCCTTACATCCTTGAGTAAAAACACAAGTTTAGAGTCTTTTGAGAGGTAGAGATTCAAGATTTTTCATTCACAATTGGGAAAAGATCACACTAGTGCTGGATTTTCTAGATTTAGGAAAAGAAGAAGAGGAGTTTGATTTATTTAGTTTTCTTTCATTTTTTCTCTTCTAGCATTTGTATGATGTATTATTTGATTGTTGGGGATGTTAATGATATTATGAGTGGTTAATTTATTTATAGAGATTACTTTTAAACATCTTGTTGAACTCCTATTTTGTTGATTCGAATAAATGAAGCTTTTGATGAATGATGAATTTATACCTTGCAATATATTGAGAGATTGAGTTAGGTAATTTGTGTAGGGTTGTATATGAGAATTGGCACTCTACAGACCTACATTCATTAAGTTAATTGATTAGTTAGAAAAAGTATCTTGGCTAATTAATTGATCACCCATAGGATAACTTAATAACTAGTTGAATTGGTGGATCGTTTTTGTAGATTGAGAGATTGCTTAGTCATCTCCATTTAATTTGGCTAGCGACAATTAATTACACCTTGAGAGAGGGTAGTTAACACATTAGGACATCTTAGGTGGGGCATAATTCAATTAACAAAATAGAAGGGAGATAAGATAGGGGAAAAGTGATCTCTAGTTGTTAAAATCTTGAATTCCAAGTTTATGCCTTTTTGCATTATCATTTTTGCATTCTTTGTTGTTTAATTTAATTTAATTTTCCGATTTATTTCCATAAAAAATTGTTTCTTAAACAAAGATCAATGTGGGATTGATATCTGCCTTTTACTACAAGTTACAACCCATATAATTGTGATTTTGAGTACAAAACTAGGAGTCTATTTTTCATTTAACAAGTTTTTGGCACTATTGACATGGATTGTTTGTTTAACATCTTGTTTAGTTTAGGTCAGCTTGTCTTTAAGAACTTTTGACATTTTTCCTTGTCTTAGCTGCATGCGAAGATCGATTGAATTTAGTGACAAAGAGTTATCCGATATCACAAGGCACAAAAGAGAGTTAAAAAGAGCGAAGCGCTAAGACATTATACAAAGAAATATGGCAGAAGAAGGAGAAAAAGAGGAGTTGAGAGGACATTGATAAGGCCAATTTTAGTCCTCAAAGAGCTGCAAGGCCATCAATTCAAGTTAATAATTTTGAGATCAAGCTGGCACCCTTGAAAATACTTTAAAGTAGTGTATAATTTTATAGGCTATCCAATGAAGATCCCAACGCCCATATTGTAAATTTTTTAGAGATTTACGGCACCTTTCGATTTAATGGGATTTCTAACGATGCAGTGAACACTATAAGAAAAATGTGTTTTTGTGACGATATTTACTATCGGAAGATGAAGACATTTTGTCGGTATGCAATATTGGCGACGGACATTACTCACGGACGAAAGCGTCGGAGAAACAGCCGTAGCTAATATATCCCAATCAAAACTTATATATCATCGGTAAATTTCATGACAGAATAACTGTTATCATTACTCACATTACCGATGTAACATATTTACATCAAAAAATTGAATGACGGATTATCTTTACGTTTCGGTATATTTACCGACGAAAAATTGGTTTCCATCGGTATATTTACCAACGGTTGGAAATTTCCGTCGTTAAATTGTTACAAAGTCATCGACGAAGATTCCGTCGCATAAGGTTGCTGTCTTTTTGTCGGTATGTTTATGCAAATTATTTCGAATTTACTGACAAAAATTATCCTTCTGTTAGTAAATCTAAAGAAGTTTATTTTAGAAATGTACTGGAAATACCATCAATAAATTTTATTTTGCATAATTAAAACAACCGTTAATGTAATAGTATAAATTTAATTTTGTAAACATAAATTTGATTAATGATATAAAGTTGAAAATATCTTAATTGATAATAAAAACATTAAACTGTACATAATAATTTTTTGTATTTTTTAATAAAATGTTTAAAAGTACACTATTAATTTGGAGATGGCAGATGCTCTGATTGATGTGATAAGGTGTTATCCCTACCCTTCAACTCATTCATCTCATTACGGAGTTGAGCTATGTACTCCATCGACTGTTGCAACTGAGATGCCAACATCTGTACTGTGCTCTCAAGCTAAACGACTCTCTTATTGGATTCTGACCGCCTCTAGATGCAGTTGTACTGGACGTTGAGGATTGCGAATAACATGCATTCACAAATGAGCCTAACCCGAATATCCTTCCCCCAACGATCCCTACCACCCACTGCATAAAGATAGGTTTGAGTCTCATCAACATTTTCAGACTGCTTAGACTGTCGTTGAATGTTTTCTTGTATTTGGTCCTATCAGAAGGAAATGTTTATATTAGTAAGTGATAATTATTAAGCATTAATATTAAACCATAAATTTCACATACATTGACTTCTCTACAATGGTTGTTGACAAATGTTACACCGTCATGCTTTTTTGTGTGAGTGTGTAAAAAGAGTTGATGGGGTGTAGGCCTCATGCCCATATTCCTTTCCTGCATAAGAATAAAATGTTATAAGTTAATTAGAAATTATAAAAATTTTGGTAGAGTTTCCTCTATTTGTATGAAATCTACCCCCTGTTGAACAAAGAACAAAACTAAAAAACACGGTCGTATATGGCACCAGACATTTATAACATTATCATTCTCAACAAGAAACACATATTTTCATTCCAAATTCACACATACAATTCAATAGAAATACAAAAAAGTAAACAAATGACAATATAAATTTAAAGTGTAGATACTTACAAGTCTCTCTGCATGCTCTTGGTGGGTAATAGATCCTCCCATATGTATAGGAAGACTCTCTCCTTTTGGTCCTCCATGTCTGTTGGCCGAATTACGCTCCGAAAGGGACATTACCTCAGGTGATGTCCAATACTATTACCAACGACTCCATATTTCTTCATAAAGTAAGGCAGTCGTACACTTGCCTTGTGTATCGCAGCAATAAAGTTGTGATAACGTGTACATGCTCGTCTTTCCCATATTCTATTGAAGATCGCGTCAAATTAAGAATCCTAAAAAAATTCTTTCTAAAACAAAAGCAAAAACATTCAATTAATAGTTATGATGTAATGATATTATTTATCTAATAAATGTACAATCTTCTTAATTAAAAAATTGTTAATTAAAAAAAAAATAATTTTTGTTGTACCTTAAACTCGTGATAGTAAAATCCCCTTGTCACTTGGGAGATATTCATCTAGATAAAGCCTTCAATATCAATCTTTTCCTTGAATTTTGATTTCATGTTTCTTGAACACTGTCCAGATGGAATGAACCTAATATAAGATTGAAAATTTTTATATCATTATAATATTGGAACTTATAACTTAAATATAAACATATAGTGTTCAATGTATTTTCACTTACATATTATTGACAATTGTAATGTAAGTTCTTCCATCAGGTCCCTCTGTTCCAGGCCGGTGGCCACTTCCTTCATTATCATTATTTATCCCTGATACCTCTGTCGGTATAGGGGTAGTAAATGATGTAGGGGTCGTGGATGGTGTAGTAGCATCTACTGTAGGTACCTCATCTGCAAGTGTAGTAGTTGGAGGGCGAGAAGGAGATTCAGTTCTAACTGCTACAGCATGAGATGTTTCACCTGTACAGTAAGTACCTCCGAATCGTGGTCTAAATCTTGGTCGTGAAATATCTTGTCTTCTCTTTGGTGCCATATTTTAACCTGAAATTAATATTAAGCTTCAGTTTTTCGAAGTTATGACAAGTAATCTCAGTGCACCAATAAGAATATACTACAAACATCATACAAAGTCGCGACCTTCTTATGTTAGATTCAAGGATGAAAAAAATGAGAACGAAATTAAAAGAATTAAAATAAATGCCATATTTAGTCAAGATGGAAATAGATAAAAAAAAAGGGTAAGCAATAAAATTTGGGAGGCTACAGAAGTGTAATATACCACAAGAGAATCAGGGATGGTGTATCAAGTAAAGGAAATAATTGATTACTTGAATATAATATTCAATTACAAACACAAATTAATCGCTATCACCACTTAATTGTAAATCAAAATCATCTTCTTTTTCTTAAAAATTTGAATCAAATTTAGGCTCTTCTTCAGATCTCTGGCCCTCCTCATCCTCTCCAAATAAAATTTCAACATATGCATTATATGGATCGTTCAAAGGTTTATTATCCTCATATAAGACAGATGGATTTATTTCATAAGCATCTTTTTGAAATGCTTCACTTTCAATTCTCTGTTCTCATTTTCCAAGTGATTCAAAAACACCTCGAAGTTTAACTTTACAAACAGCCAACCAATCTGACTTATCTTGTCGTAAGCTAGGAAAAGGGACATAATACACCTGGATCGTTTGCATTGCCAACACGAAAGATTCAAATTGTCGAAATCTTCTTCGCTTGTTAATTTCAACTAGATTATATTGGCTATGCACTTTTCTACCAACATTTGGAATTGGATCAAACCACTCACACTTGAATATCATACTTCACTTTATTGGCAATGCAGTGTACTTAATTTCAAGTATCTCAATAATTTTGCCATAGTAATCCATCAATTCTCCTTGTATACAAACTCCACTATTTATTGTTGCCATGCTATGACCATGATATTCTTTATGATATCTGTATCCATTAACGAAATACACCGGATATGATTTAACAGTTAGCAAAGGTCCCTTCGCAAGATCACATATGAACTTATTCTCAATTGGATTTTCTAAGACCTATAGAAAAGAAAATACCAAATTAAAACTACGATCTTGTGGTTTGAATACTTAAATCTTATAATTCAATCATTTTAAAGTATGTAAGTGAAAACTTACATACTGCTCGAACCATCGAGGAAAGTGTCTTTCAACTTCTTTATTTATATCATCCTGTGTTTTGTCAGGCATAAGCTCACGTAACAATTCCTCGTATAATCTAAAAACATTATTATGCATGTTCAGTAATGAATAACACTAAAATTCAAATGACAAATAATATATTTCAACTTATTACGCGAAAGGTTGAACCTCTTGACAGTTCAATAAAATATAACTATTGGCAGCCTCAATTTCTTCCTCTGTTAACATTATTCTCATTGAATGTCCATATGTTCGTCCAGGCTATGTGAAAATGGATAAATTATCATCAACATTAGTAGTTTATCCCTCATCGTCATTACGAGGAACTTTTCTTTCTCTTGTGTGAACATACGGTTCAAAGTAATGTGAACAAAATATACTAGCTTCCTCCACTAAATAAGCATTACATATCAAACCTTCAAGTCTAGCCTTATTTTTTACATTTTTCTTTAAGTGATGCAAATACCTATATGAGCGAATAGGGTTATACGATTTTAGTTATGAAAACATGATATGACATCAATTACAATAATTTGTGTTAAATTACGTACCTCTCAAATAGATACATCCAATGATATTGAACTAGATTGGCTAGGTTAGCCTTATGTGCTAAATGAATAGGTAGATGCTCCATACAGTCAAAGAAACTTAGAAGAAATATCCCTTCTAGCTTGCACAAAATTACTGAAATTTCCCTTTCTAGTTTTTCCATTTCAACCAACTTAATTTTAGATGATGTTAAGCTTTTGAAAAACAAATTTAATTCTGTTATTTCTTCCAAACCTTATTCGGTAGCAACTCCTGAAATGCAACTGGAATTAACCTTTTCATAAACACATGACAATCATGACTTTTCATCCCAAATAATTTGTACTTCCTCATATCCACACACCTTGCCAAGTTTGAGATATAACCATCAGGAAACTTTAGATTTTTCAACCATCACATAATATTTCCTTCTGCTTTTTGTCTAAAGTGTAACATGCTTTCAGATATTTACCGGTGTGAAGATCTTTATGTAACTCATTTCTTCTACAAAAAAGTTTCAAATCAGCTCGTGATTTTGCATTGTCTTCTGTCCTCCCTTCAATGTTAATAATGGTATTGAATAAATTGTCAAAAATATTTTTTTCAATATGCATCACATCTAGACTATGACGTATCAAATTAATTTTCTAATGTGGCAAATCCCAAAAGACGCTTCATTTTCTCCAGCCAAAGTTTCTGCTAATTTTTGTATTAATTTCATCGGCTTCAAATTATGTAACTTTCAGCAAGCTTAATTCCTCAATCTCCTGCAATATCCCTTCACCAGTTTGTTAGGGGGAGGAGGTGTTTTAACCATCCTATTCTTAATAAACTTTTGTTTATTGCGCCTAAATGGATGATCTAGAGTAAGAAATTTTCTGTGGTTATCAAACCAACATATTTTTCCCCCGTTTGGAAGATAAAATGCATCAGAATCATTGTCACAATAAGGACAAGCCAATTTTCTTGTTGTGCTCCATTCAGACAACATGGCATATGCCGAAAAATTACTAATTGTCCACATCAAAGCTGCTTTTAACATAAAATTTTATTTTAGAGACACATCATATGTCTCAATACTATATTCCCAAAGATGCTGCAATTTAGATATCAACGGTTGTAAGAATACATCAATTTTATGCTTTGAAACTGTAGGCCATGGTACAATCACTGTCAAGAACATGTATGCCTCATCCATACACATCCATGGAGGCAAATTATTAGGAGTAATTATGACTGGTCATAATGAATGTTACTGGCCGGATTGACCAAAAGGTTAGAATCCATCCGTCGACAATTCCAACCTAACATTTCGACTTGCAGCTGCAAACTCATAATAGGTGTCATTAAAATGTTTCCATGCCAATGCATTTGATGGATGACTCATTATTCGATCTTCCTGTTGGTGTTCATTATGCCATCTCATATGAGACGCAGTAACATCAGAAACATATAGTCTTTGAAGTCTCAAAGTTAGCGAGAAATAATACCTTGGCTTCCACGGTACTAACTTTCCTTTCATAGAACGCTTTCTAGGCTTAAACCTAGATTGTCCATAAAATTTGCACTCTTGTAATTCCACATCATCATCCCAATACAACATACATCCTAATTTGCAGTAATCAATCTTTTCAACAGGTAAACCAAGATCCCTAATAAGTTTCTTTATATTGTAAAAACTGTCAACCATTGTGTGATCAGGAGGTCATGATTCATTATACCATCCAAGAATTTTATCAAAACTACGATCAGAAATATGCCCTTCAGACTTTATATTCAAGATACGAGCAATTAATGATAATTGAGTTATTGTCTCACAATTTGGCCATAGTTCTTAGTCAGCTGTGTAGTAAGTCAAAAAACTGTTTGGATTGTATTCTTCAAGATTTTCTATATTTTCCTGAAAGGTATAATCGGCTGCATCATAAACCATTTGTATGTAAGGATTTTCATTTGCGTCCATATTATTTGTTCTAAATCTAATCCCCCCTTCAAACTCATTTAAGCTCACTGACGATTGTGCTTCATTAGCCCTTGAAGTGCTACTAATCAATGGTTCCTCATGTCGTGTCCACTCAAAATAATTTAGGACAAACCCTCTTCTCAACAAATGTCCATTCACTTCATCAATAGAAAGGAAATGAATGTGCTTGAACTTTTTACATAGACATCTGATCTTTGGCCCATCCATATATGCAGGTTGAGAACATGCATAATGAATAAAAGCTTCAACTCCCTTAACAAACTCAGGATTAATGAAACCATCACTTGATAATCGTCTATACATCCAAGATCTACCAACATGACTCATATCTGCAAAACTGTTTATTTAAAACAGTGATAGTATCCTTCATGTTCTCCAAAATTTACAGAACATCTAAACTTTACACAAAATCCCCTAAGTATTAACTAATTGAATTAATCTCCTACAATTGATTTCAAAACTATGGTACGTGGCATTATTTACACCTGTGAATCAAGACAACAAGTTTTCGCTGTGACTCTTAGGCTCATAGAATTTTTCACCGATAAGCCTCACGGGAGTTGCATCATGGGTTTCTAGCCTATATACCATCCTAGGGGTTTATTATGGAAAGCAATTGTCTTGTCTATAAAACGTATTAATTCCTTATGTGAATACTAAGTTTGCATTAATCAAATGCTGGTTGAAGTATGCAAACTGATCGAACTCTATAACAACTCAAACTAATTAGACATACAGTAAATACTTAGACTATTAAAGAAAAACATAAAAACTCATCAATGATTATAAGAATATTCTAAACAATAACCCAAAATGAAGACCTCCTTTGCATTCACAGAAAATCCAAACGTATCATAATCACATTTTTAAAGCAATACATATGGAAAATACTAGTTGGACGACTAACCTGGATGGATGGATAACTTCATATTACAATGAAGAAAGATGAGCAATGCTCTCTAACACAATATAAGGCCTGCGAAAAAAGAATATAAGTATTTAATATAAGATTGAGAAATTAAAATGTGATATGCATTACATGATAGAATTAAAAAGTATGGTTCTTGTCAACAATAATGATAATATTTTAATGTGAGTAAATAAGGAATCAAATAGGGAAATCAGTAAACTCAAATATTCATTATCTAAATTCATTATAGGTAGTGAAATTTTGAATAACATGCTTGGAGCTTAAAAGAGTTCTAATGATAAATACAAATTGGTTTTACTTATAAAAATGAACCTATAATTACAAGACACTTTTTGTAAGGGGTAAGCATTTACAAGATGAGTTATTGCCTAAATTACCAAATGAACATTTACAAGATGAGTTATTGAACATGGATCGCTCATGCCTACTTTCATTAGAACAACTACATCAAATACAGAAGTCAATTTTAAAGCTTTATTTTCTGTTGTCTGATAATATAACTTTCACATGTTCACCACTGGTAGTTAAAATTACTTTTGAATGAATTTAGCCATTGACAAAATTTTTATTTCTTTCAATATGCTATATATGGTATGCATGTAGTTGTATTAATAAAGATTGAATAAAAATGTCAGCACATCTATATGTCTCCTTCATGCTGTGGAAGATAGGAAAATTTTCAATCATCTTCAGAGAGAAGATTATTAATGGTATTATAGAATTTATATTCATTCTCGAGAAACTTGGAGCATTGATAAATTATTAGCAGTTTTTAGATATGAAAATAAAGAACAAAGACTTAAAGTTGAAAAGAAGTAACAAGTTTAAAAGGGAGAAAAGAAGAAATGATATGTTAATAAAGTGTAAGAAAAAGTTCACTTCATTCATCTAATATCCCTTACATACATAGTGCTTGAAAAAAACCAAAAAAATCTTAAGAATTAATTCATGATGTCCAGTAAACCACTATTGCATAACTTACTTCTAAAGAATTTACTTCTTTAGAATAGCATATTCTCTCTTAAAGACTAGTAACAACCATTTATCTAAAACACTTATTCAAATTTAAAACAATAAAGATATGTTCTTGAAACAAGTATCTAACACCTCTTCCTTGCATTAAAGACTCAAGACATCAACTTTCTTCCTTAAAAACTCGAACTTACAAGTTGAAAGTGTCTTTGTGAATAAATTTTGTCAATTAATCTTCAAACTTGCAATAGGCTTAACTTACTTATATATTGATGCACGTAAGTAGAGCTTAATGTTAAGTTATTTATTCTTCTTATGAAATACCAGATTGTTTGATATTGCAATAGTTGCCCGATTGTCAACAAAATTTTTGTACTATTCTTTAACTCTATATGTCAATCATAAAAAATCTTTTTTAATGACAAGGCTTGATTCTTTGTTGCTATTTATTTAATATAATACACTTGTGCTAATACATCATCATAAACTAATGTGGTCCATCATGCTATAGGATTAAGATCATGAACAAACTTAGCAATTGTCTCAACAGTATTATTAAGAGATTACCTACTTTGTAAGAGGTATGACGATTCTTCTAGATTTAATAGATCCACGAAAATAGATCCCTCTTACCAAAAAAAAAAGAATCCTTGCATTTAATCAAAACCTAGATCATCTCACTTTATTGCTTACAAAAACACAAATAAAG
>JANIIA010446020.1:0-19400 GCA_027478495.1 Erythroxylum alaternifolium | reverse complement strand
CATTATGAACCCTTCCATCCTTCCCAAACAACGTATCACTATATTACATTCCATTCCATTATAAACCGTTCCCTTCCTTTTCATTTCGTTCCCTTCCATTCCATTAATTAACATCCAACCAAACAGGCCCTAAGTATACACTTGAACGCTCAAAAGATGTAAGATCAAAAGTTTTCTGAAAAGTTGAAAAGTTGAAAAGTTATTCAATCTTCGACTATGACTAGTATTTATAGTCTAAGTCGCCAACTGCTTCTTCATTCTTGATAACTGCTTCTTGAGTCTTGATAACCACTTCTTGAATCTTGATAACTGTTATTTAGTTGAGTTTTGTAACCAACTCCAACTAACTAACTGCTCGACGTACTAGTGTATCTTCTGCTTTGTATCGTCTGTGTTTTCTTCTTCTGTGGCTTTATTTCTTCTGTGCTTTGTTTCTTCTGTGTTTCACTTCTTCTGTATCTTTGTGCTTCTTCTGTACTTTGCACTTCTTATGTTTCTTTGCTTCTTTTGTTTTTTGCTTCTTCTGTATCTTTACTTCTTCTGTGCTTTATTTCTTCTGTGTTTCGCTTCTTCTGTATCTTTGCGCTTCTTCTGTGCTTTGCGCTTCTTCTGTTTCTTTGCTTCTTCTGTGTTTCGCTTCTTCTGTATCTTTACTTTTTTTGTGCTTTGTTTCTTCTGTGTTTTGCTTCTTCTGTATGATTACTTCTTCTGTGTTTTGTTTCTTCTATGTTTTGCTTCTTCTGTATCTTTACTTCTTCTGTACACTTAACAGACTCATCAAACTAGTTCATTTATTTCTAACATTATTATTATTTGATTGTCATCAAAATTAATCATTGTAAAGTCCTCCTGACTTAACATTTTCTACAGAAGAATTCAAACAAGAAAGAACATCAATATAATCCATGCTCTGCTCAACTCTGAGGGCAACTCATTCAATAGACAAGAACCGCTAAAGACATTGGCTAAAGATCACTTTTCCAAACTACTAAGATCTCAAAATACCACTACTCAACTCTAAGGGCAACTCAGTCACTAGACAAGAACCTCTAAAGACACTGGCTAAAGATCACTTTTCCAAACTGCTAAGATCTCAACATACCATTCTTCCGTTGTTTACAGAGCTACAAAATGTACTAAAATTTCTAATCTCCTCTAAATCCATTAGTGCACTCATTAAAAAAGTCACTATTGTTCCTTCTTAACAAAGCTCCTGGGCCTAATGGTTATAATGTCGGGATCTTCCAAGCTACCAGGAACTCAATTGATAAATTATTCACACAAGTTGTTCTTGAAATCTTTAACTCAAGACTAATGTTAACGAAGTTCAATAAGACTTATCTTTGCTTAGTGCTTAAAGTGTCTGATCTCTCCTCTGTGGATGACTATAACCCAATTGCATGCTGCAATGTGGTCTATAAAGTAATTGTAAAAATCATTGTCAATTAAAGACCATTCTCTCGAACTTTATTGACACAACTTGGTGTGCCTATATTCTTGAGAGATAACATCTTCATTTTATAAGGATTGTTCAAAATTTATAGCTCGAAATCCTCAATAAGGAGTTGTGCATTAAAAGTTGATTTTACTACAACTTTTGACTCAAGTCTCTTAGAGCTTTATCCTATCACCTCGCAAGCTATGGGACTTCCATTAAGGTTTATTACATGAATCAAGAGCTACATCACCACTATATCTTACTATATTCATATCAATGGAGAACCTTCTAACATCTTCAATATAGCTAAAGGCATTAAGCAGGGTGAACCTTTATCGGCCTACCTATTTGTCATATGCATAAAGGTGCTCCATAGACTCACCAAGTTGAGGATTGTCAAAGATCCCATTGTCAAGTATCATTACAAGTGTGAGAAACTAAAAATATTCCAACTTTCTTTTGATGATGATTTATTTCTATTATGTAGGGCTTAATCCAGCTCAATTAAGTTACTAATTAACTACTTAGAGGAATTTAAGGCAATTTATGGACTAATTTTTAACCAAATCTCTTTCTTGCTTTTTATAGGAATAAGTTTTAATCTAAGTGATATGCTTAGATCCAAAGCATGGTACATCTTCTATCCTCAAAGCTTATAGCTCCTCAGATGAGAAGGTAGTATAGAAGCTAGATAAATCCTCTACTTTCACTTAGACTTCCTGTAAAAAGCTTTGTTGGGACAATCCTTCTCCTACTCAGTATTGCGAAATCATATGGGATGATGCCATCCCCCCTCACACTCATTTATACTTTGCTTTATGTGAAAGACTTAGCATAAGGGATATAATCAAGTACAACATCCCAAGTCATGATTACTTGATATGTGAAGAAGCCCCTCAATCATTATAATTCTTTAACTACAAATTCACTTCAGAGTTATGTTCTCGAATACTAGACCTATTTAATATTCAATGCTCCAAGTCCCACTGGTCACACATTATTGAATAGATCCCCCGAATACAATTCAAAACAAAAGAAGATAGTAAGCTATTCAAAATTGCATTTGGTGCATTGGTCTATTATATTTGGCATGAAACAACTAACATTTATTTAGCTCAAGCACTACGGATATGATAACTTGCTTCAACAAAATCAATGGATACATTAGAGCTAAAGCGATAGCCTATGACATTCATCATCTATCTCCTCCTATTAATCACTTATGGAGATTTATTTGACAATAGTTTGTAACTGCTAACACCCTAGTGTTTTTATCTTAATCCCTACCATCAGCTTTATATCATAGACATCTTTTTTGTTAGTTACTTGTAAAATGTTTGTCATATACTATTATACCCTTATTTCCTTTTTTTAATATATCACTTGCTTATCAAATAAAAGATTAACAATTAGATTGGTTCCTTACTATATTTTAGAAACTGCTTAAAGAATTATAATTAGTTCTATTTCTATTATATTGAAATTAATCAATTATACTTTTTAAAATTAAGAAAAATATTGTTTAAGTAGTTAAGAAAGATGATTCTTAATTAAATTTATTTATTCAATTTGATTTAAATAAATTAAATTTATTATTTTTAAATTTAAAGAAATATTATTCTATTTATTTCAAAATTATTTCTTTATTACTTTGAATAATAAGCTTTTTACTTCATTAGAAAAGATTAAAAATTGAAAAAATTCTTTCATTTATTAATTAAGAAAATGAGCATTCTTTAATATTTTAAAAATAGTTGTCTAATTTATTAAAGAAATATTATCTAATTAATTAAGAAATTAATATCTAAGCAAATAATTTAAAGAACTTTATTAATCAAATTTAAAAGTGTTTAATTTAATTTTGAAAGTGGTTCCTTTAATATTAGACAATATTTTTCTAAATTAAGGAAAATTATTTCTAATTAGATTATAAATAGTTTTCTAATAGGATTAGAATGTCTTAGAAAAATTTGAAAATTGAGCTTTTTTAAATTATAGTAAGTAACAAGAATAATTTATTGAAAATTATTTTGATTAATTTTATTAAAGGATTCATGTTGAAAATGGTTTATAATTTAAATTTGAAATTTGTTTTCCAATTAAATTAAATTTCTACCTGGAACATGATTTTAACTCAATTAGGTGGATATACCTTAAAGCCTAACACCATAATAAAAAGACCAGGAGCCTTGTCACCACCCATTATGAAAACCCTAATGTTGGTGTAAGGAAGGAAGAGTTTTTAATAAATAGTCAGACAGAAAGATTCTCAAAAGGATTATATTGGTCCATCAATCTGAGCTTTAAAGACAATAGAAAACTAAAGTTATCCTTAATAGGTTTGCTAAACAAACTCGCAAAAAGATGAAAACCAAAAGAGTTCAAGAGTATGGGGTTTGTAGAAGGAAGGCCTTCTTTATCCCTGAGCTTTGGAAAATAGGTAAGTGTCTAAAATTGAACAAACCATTCACAAATAAGCCTTTGAAGAGGGAGATTAGGCAAACAATTCCCTATATTCTTGTAAAGGAATCCTAACATAATTGAACCCAAGGCAAAAATTTAACAAAGGCTATTATTCTGTAGAAAAGGAAGAATTTTAGGCTTGGTTTGTTGTTTTTAGTACAAAAAACAAACTGATTCACCAAAACCTAAATAAACTTAATATTTTCCTCTTTAGAAATAGGATTCATAAAAGAAGCATAACTATTAATTATTCTAGAATAATAAGAGCATTTAAAGGCATTGAGGTCCAAACCAGAAGTTTCCTCAACTAAACACATGAATTCCTCCTTAATAACATGTAAACCAATCAAAAGGAAAACATCTTTGCGTGAAATAGAGGTACACCTAAAAGGAAAGATAATTCTAGAATTTAAAGACAACATATATTAGATTAGGATGGTATTCTAGTGGGTTCCTAGATAAAGCTATTGATTAGAGAAGTCCTTGTCTCTTCCAAGTAGAATGATAAGAAAAGTCTAATATGTCTATCCATTTAACCTACTGGGCCACATTTTTTAGCTATGGTTTCAAAGATTTTGGAGCCTGAAATAAAGAAAATTTTAGAGGAAAGTTCAATTCACTCACCTTTCCTAGGTAAGGGAGAGACAAGTGAGAAGAGTCAACAAATATAGGGATTCTAATGGTCAAAGGTAACTTTGCTTATGGTCAAAATGTGGAATTCCTCCTAAAAATATTTAAAAAATTGATGAAAAAGTAGAAGAAAAGTTCAAAAAGGGGATTTAGATTTCAAGAAGTTTCTTACCTTACTTTGATAAAGTATGGTAGAGATTTAGAAAGAATAGAGACTACCTCAAGTTTTATAGCCCGCATAAAAGATAAAGTTAGGAAAACTAATATAATTTTTTAAAGAAACACGAAGAGAAGTTGAAGGCATACATTTGTAGTGCTAAATTTAGTGGAGTCAATAAAGGAGGAAGAAGATGTGTGATGTGTGGAAACCAACGTTCATTAGATTTTAGGATAATTTGTGAGGAAAATAGGGAAAAAACATTAGAGTTCATAAAAAGGACAGAGACTACTTGGAGCTTAATATAGTAAATGTTGTAAAGTGAGAGGAATATATATTAAAATATGCAAACCTTATGGGAGTAGCAGAAATTTGAAATTTAAATGGAGCATATCTTTTAGCTTGTGTAATGGATAGGGAGTTAGAAGTTTTAAACATAGGAGAACTTTGATATAATTTTATACCCAACATTCCCTCTCAATTATGGATTCCCTTTAATTAAGAGTTAGATGGAGATCATTGTGATGATATTTTTAGCAATGATTTTAAAATCAGACCGGACTAGCTAATTCGATCAGAATAAGTATGAACCGGGACAATTTTTGGTCTAGTTTGTGCTTATAACTTGTGTGAGAAAAAGACAGCCATACGTAAGAATTTGAGAAGTATGTGAGGCCCAGCTTTATTTTTATAGATCAACCCATATACACGTGCAGTCCAGCTGCACTTTTGTATAACAATTTGTCCTGACACTCTCTAATTTTAACATTTAACCCATTATTAATACAAATTGACGATTTTTACAAAAGTTAGAGATTTTTAATGGTAGAATTTTTTTATTTTTTAATGAATTGTTTTATTTACTTTTTTGATTTTTATGATAGAATTTTTTTATTTTTTAATGAATTAATTTTTTTACTTTTTAAGTCTCTCACATAATCTAACTAGTAAATTATATCTTTCAAAATTTATATTGAATTGTTTTTGGTTAACTTTCAGTTAATGAACTGTGATTTATCTGATTGCTATGATTGCGGACATTGTTAGTCCGAGGAGTTTGATACATGAGACTGTATATGGAAGTGTTTTCAAATTGTATGTGTAATATGGAATGTGTACTCAACTGAATATTAAATTCCAGACTCAAGTCTGAAGAATGTGATAAATAACATAAGCACATTGAACGAAAAGTATCAATAGCATATTATGTGAATTGATGCATTCCATTATATTGATATGCATGATTAGATAAAGGAGTTGTGATCGGAGTGACGAACGTGAAAAGGAGCTTTACGCTAAGGAATTGTGCACAAAGAGCCATAGCCTTAGTTAATAATGCGCCGGGTCTCCATAACGGATATGGGACAGTAAATAAAATGAGCCCAATATCCACAACAGATACGGGACAGTAAATAGGCACTTGGTCACAACAAAGTAAAATGAAAACGGAGTCATATGTGCATTTGCATATATATAACTTTACACGAATCATATAAATGATTGAGATGAATTAATGGATTGTTCTGAAATAGTGTTATGAAATGTTTATATACATATTGTACTTGTACTTAATGAAATATGACAAAATGTGATGTGGGATTTGATACTAGATGATGTGTTAAACTTCTTGAAATTGGTTATATACTTGACATTTGTGTTTTGAATAAAGTGAGAACATTGTTGATGGTTCACTCATTGAGTTTGCAAACTCATCAAAATTGCAACATTAATTTTTAGGTACAAAGGAGTCCTAGCTTCTAAGGCAACCAAGTAGAATTCTTATACTGTTATTTTGAGAACAAGAATGACTCAAAGTTTTGTTCAGCTGATATCTGAGGAGTCTAGTTAAGATGTGTTTGTTTGGCTTCTCATTTCATTTTAAACATTTTGTATAGATTTGTAAACTCTCAAATGTTATGTAGTGTAAATATATAGAAATGAATTGTAATGGTACAATGTAAGTGAGTTTATTTTGTGAATATAATGAGGAGATTTGACCATGTTAAATACTTGTGTTATGTATGATGCCATAATAAGTTAGTGTGATTGTTCTAACTTGCCATTCTTATAGGGTATGTTCTCAAATATCCTCTGGATGTTCGAGCATATGCACTATGAAAGTGGTATGTTACAATTTTGGTATCAGAGCATGGTTTGACATCTATAGGGAAGCATTTAAACTTGATATATAGTAAGAGACTCGTATAGTGATCACACTGATTGTTTGTTTTAGGTCATCCGCTATAGGAGATCAAGTTGCATAATCAGCTAGCTATGAGTCTATAGGAGCCAATAAAGAGTCCTCAGTAACCCAGTCTGACCAAAATCCTCAAAGGGGTCCTGAGAGGAGAGAAAGGAGGTATGATAAACTTAGGAAGCAAAGGACTGTAGACTTTTATGGAAGTACATACCCTGCTGAGGCAGAAGGTTGGCTAGAGAGAATAAAAACGTTATTTAATCCATCTTACGGTGAGTCTGATGAAAGGTTTCACTACAAAGTCTCATTACTTCAAGGTCCGGTTTATTAGTGGTGGAAGACTATCCCAGGTAGTTCCACTTGACCTTTTAGATTGACGTGGGAAGACTTTCTGAAGGTCTTTAAGGAGAACTATATGCCAAAGATCTACTTGGATAGGAAGATGAAAGAGTTTCTCAATCTAAAATAGGGAAATCTCACTGTAGCTGAGCACGAGGTACGATTTAAAGAATTAAATGGTGTATGCTACTACTTTGATTCTGACTAAGGAGGATAAATGTAGGCAGTTTGAGTATAGACTGAACATGAAGATCATGACGAGATTGGCTATTACTAATCTGAGTAGTTTTACTGAGCTACGAGTTGCTTCAATCAGAATTGAATAGTTATTGAAGGATGAACAAGGAGAGTATAGGCAGGAGTTCATAATTAAGAGGCATGGTGAGTCTCAAGTTGATTCTGGTAGGAGATTCAGTAAACGCTAGAATAGATCATTATAATCACATACTAGATTAAGATAGTCGAGGTTTAGACCGAGAGGCAGTTTTGTTCATGCTAATAGTGGTAGAGGTCAAGTATGATGGAGGGCCATCAAGACTTGCTATTCAAGATATCCAAGCTATGGGAATTGTTGAAGAAAAGGAAGTTGGGCTGCCTTTGTTTTGAAGTTACAAGCTTTGTTGAAACCATATAGTGACTACAAGGCGTGTGTCCATGTATCTGAAGAGAATGAGGTCGACTCCCAGGAGTAGCAATTTATCAAGACATTTCTCACTTTTAATTTCGGTCCATCTTAGTTCAGATATGAGACTTTATTTCAATTTTACTTCTATTCAGTTTAATGACTTAAATTTGGTTCAGTTTTATGTATTTTTTTTCCTTTTGAATTTGACTATTATAAAGCCATTATGGATGTGTTTTAATTAGTTTTATTTCCATTTTAGAAACAGCAGGTTGGAGAATTCGAGTGGTCATTTTGTGACACACCGAAAATTTCTCATCTTCTTTTTTAAAGTTGCATATGTTTCCATTTGTGTTCTAGTCTGAAGAAAAAAATAACTTGTGAGATTTCCTGTAGATCAGTCTGTTGGGTTTCGATTATTTTCCAAAATTAATCAGGGTTTATTTATTTTCCAAAAACAAATCGTATCTATTCGTTTGTTGTTGTTGTTGTTTTATCGCTAGAATTTCAATTGACTAGTCTTACAAGAAATTTCATATCTCGGTGTGTGTTCATTAGAATTGAGTGTTTCCAAAACGAGATTACATTTAACATCTTCAACTAAAAAGCTCTAAAAGGGCTCTTCACCCAGTTCGAATCCTAACCAAACCAAAATTCCTAATCTTTCTCGCCTATCGCCAACCATCGCCTAGTCAAACATGGACACATAAAACCTCACCCTAACTCACTCCTCCCATATCTGAATGACCTGATTCTTGTGTCTACATTGTAGTTCACAAAAATTTCTACAAAATTCCTATAAGTTTTAGAACCTAATTCCCAGCCAAAAGCCAGAAATCATCTTTGAAAAAACCTATCCCAGTTTACCCGTTAGAGCCTAAAATCATCCAACAACTTTAAATCACCCTAACTTCATTTCCGATCATTTTCAAGCCATTCCTACATTAAATTATCTAGAGGGAAAACACAAAAGATGCCTAGTTGTGAGCATTATAGAAAGAAACATGGTGGACTATGTTGGAAGATATCGGGAACTTGCTTATGTTGTGGCTCTTTTGAGCATCATATTAAGATTGTCCTGCGATTTTGGAACACAGTCTGGAGTGATAGAAGGATCAGAGACTGAGATGATTGTTTAGCAAAGAAGAACTAGTAGAGCAAGACAGAGAGGCAGAGGTAGGGGTAGAACAAGTTCAACAGGTCTTAGTCTTAGAACTGAGGTGCGAAGTAACCAACTGTAGTCCCAGGCCAGGATGTTTGCTATTACCAGATAAGAGGCACATAATTCTCCAAATGTTGTTGTAGGTGTATTACATGTCTTTCAATTTGAGGCATTTGCATTGTTAGATCCATAATTTACGCATTCATTTATCACACCACATTTGGCATCTAAACTGCATCGTGAGAGAGAGATATCAAAATATATGCATTAATATATGTTTTTCTTGGCAATTGGCATATGTGTTCTTGCATAATTGTTGATTATTATTGTAGTTTAGGATCCATTTTGTATGGTTTCATTTAGTTTGATTTCCATTGTTGTTCTTTTATGTTTGATGTTAATTTAGGGTAATAATCACTACAAGAATTAAGACATTTAGTGATAATTTTTTTGTGACTAACTATTGTTTCATCACAAAAACGAGGTTTTTTATAACAA
Organism: Erythroxylum alaternifolium; assembly: GCA_027478495.1. Taxonomy (NCBI): domain Eukaryota; kingdom Viridiplantae; phylum Streptophyta; class Magnoliopsida; order Malpighiales; family Erythroxylaceae; genus Erythroxylum; species Erythroxylum alaternifolium. The sequence continues at coordinate 9,894 of JANIIA010446020.1, read as the reverse complement.
GACAATTGATTGACACTACTGTTTGCATTAACTGTGATGACTTATTTTTTGTTAATAATACAATAGTAATTGTGACAATTTAGTATTTTTCATAATAAAGTTGTCACTATTAATATATTAATAGTGTGAAAATTTCTTTTATCACTAGGTTGTGGAAGAGTTATCTACAGAAGAGTCATCTATGAGGAAGAACATCAAGTTAAAAGAGTTATCTTCTCTGCAAACGGAGGTGAATCGTATGAAGGAAGAGAACTAAGTGTTGAAGAAAGTAATGGAGCAAACCATGAATGATTACTGTGATCTACAGAAAAAACTCGCTTCCCTTCAAAAGGTTAAATTTTTCTTTTTTGAAATCAATGATTCCAAGTTAGTTTTAAGCAATTATTCTTTTTTTTGATCTCCAACACAAAACCTTTCATGTCTTTAAGATCATCAAACAAATTTCTATCCCTTAATGGTAATTCTGTATCGAAAGAAATTCCCCAAATTTTGGATTCAAGCATCGAAAAACTTTCATCAGAAGGCAACTATGGAACTTACATACACCACCAGCCTTTTTACGTTTACGTATGTACTTTCTCATTTCGTATATGCAATTCATGATCTGTTGTTATTTTCCATTTTAAGCTCCTAAGAAGAGGCAATAGAGTACCTTCTGCATATAATCAGTTCATAAAGTACCTATCGCACCAATCCTCTTTAAATTTAAAATCTCTTTCACTTTGATGACACTTTGGTTTTCTCTTTTGGGTTTTCTCTTCTATATTGATATGAAATTCGAAATGTAGGGAGGAGTAATTAATTGTTAAACAATAAAATGACAACACAGTAATATAATTAAACCAATCGAAAAAAATGAAACAGAAAAAGAGGAGTTGATAACTGGACGAATATGAACCGTGAACAGTCACTTATTCAAGGAACTCGTTATGTGTGGTGTCAATAAATGGTTGATTGAGAATAAATAGGAGACTCTAAATTTTAAGATAATTTTAAAATTTACATACTTTAACTTATTTTGTTTGTTGTTTTCTTTTATTAGAAATAAATTATTTATCAATCTATAGGAGCAAAGCGAAAGAAACACAAGTAATAGGGAAAATCAAGAGATGAAATCAGTTTCTAGTACAAAGTTGATTGTACAAATTGCATATGGGATGGTAAAGTAAAATTTTATTTACTTAAAATTTAAATTATATTTTTCTTTTAAAAATAAGTTCCAATTAATCATTAATTTTATTTTTCTTTTCTTTTTCTTTTTTTAGAAAGATAAAGATTCTGATGAGTGGTCTGATGCTATTAAAGTTTGGAAGGTATCACGACAAAAGCCAAACGGAACTTGGTCTGTTCCAAATGGAGAAGAAATAATGGTATGAAAGTTATTGTCAAATTAAATTTTTTAAAAATTTTCAAAATTACTTTACTAAATTTTCAAATTCTATCTAAACATGCAGAATAAACTTTAAGAAGAGGGAGAGAAAAATAAAGAAAAGATTTCATCTGCACCTCTACCACTTGTTGAGCATTTTGGTCTTATCGTAGAAAGAAAGTCAAGCTATTCACGCAGTTTAGGCATTAAAGGGATAACATCTAAATCTCGAGAAAAAAGTGAAATTCCAACTGAAGCTAAGGCTGCAAAGAAACATGCAAGTAATTTAGACGATGAAGTTGCAAGACTTACTGAAATAATGAAAACATAAAATGAAAATATTCAAGCTCAAAATGAGAAGATTCAAGCTCAGGATGCAGTTATTGAGAAGCAAGCCACGGAAATGAAACAAATTTCAGCTGTTTTTGCACGTTTGATAAATACTGAAGTAATTCCTAGTTTGTTACTCAATTCTTCTGCCTTAATTGAAGATCCATCAAGTGTCACAACTTCAAATACCCCAACTACTCATGTAAGTTTATAAATTTATAAAATCTAAAATAGTTAGTATCATTTCTTATCATTATCATTATATTATTATAAAATATTAGTACTAAATTTATAGTTTAATATTTTATAAACTAATTAACTAATTATATTTTTATTTATTTTGTAGAAAAAAATCAACAGTGAATTTCATCCCGAAGAATAGTAAGGAAATTTTACCTTAGAGAGTTTTAGCTTAAATTAGTACGTAGTAGTTTGAGATAGTTGTAATAATAATTTTCTTGGTTATTAAAATTTTCAATTTTATATATTGGAAATTAGAATTTTGTACATTTTGGTGATTTTTATATATATTTTATATATACTAATAATTTTTATTTGTTTGTCTGATAATATCTTCGCACTAAAAATTCGTATCATTTGTGACAATTTTTATTTTATGGCCACCAATGCAAAATTTTTTATGGATTATGTAATTAAATTGTAAAATTTAATAATATTATTTGCGACAAACACGAAAACATTAGTGATAAATTTATTGTAACATATATTCTTTATTTAGTGATAAAATTATTATAACTTATAACTTTCATACTTGTGACGAAATATATTAGACAATATAGCCACTGATGCAAATTTCTTTTACAGCTAATGTAATTTTGTTGATGAATTGATAGTTTTATTTGTGATAATAATAATAAACATATTAGTGCCAATACTTTTTGTAAGAACCAGTTTTCATTTTTGTGATGAAATGATGTTGACACTTTTTTATTAAAATATTAGTGACACATATTCTGTCATTATTTATAATTATTTTAGCGGCGATAATGTTGTAACAACAAAATGAAGTACTGTTACGACTTTATTCGTTACTACTTTATATTATTTGTGTCAACAAAATTGTCATAAAAATGTAAGTTGTTTTGACCATATAGTGTTGTCATACATTCCATAGGTTTTATTGTCAGTGATTTTGTTACAATATAATGAAGTACTGTTACAACTTTATTCGTCACTATTTTATATTATTTGTGTCGAAAAACTTGTGATTAATAAGTATAGTTGTTGTGACCATATAGTGTTGTCACACATTTCATAGGTTTTAGTGTCGGCACTTTCGTCATAATAAAATGAAGTACTATTACAACTTAATTCGTCACTACGTTATATTATTTGTGACGATAAACTTGTCATAATATGTAAAGTTATTGTGACCATATAGTTTTGTCACACATTTCACAAGTTTTAGTGTCAGTATTTGTATCACAAAAGGTGTTGCATAATTGTGACCATTTCTTAAATTAGTCACTATTTCATTAGTGACGGAAGTATTTGTGACGGGAGGTGGCGACTTCTAGATTGGACACTATTAGTGACTAATATTATTGCTTTTAGTGACAACTTTTACTTTCACTAAAAATACAATTTCTTATAGTAGGTGAACCCAAAATCTTCATCTCTTGGCAATTCACTGGTGATCTTTCTACTTTTAAATTACAGACATTTTTTTATTTAATTGGCCTTTATGGAAAAAATATTTTAAGCAAGAGACAAAAACATAGTTATAAGTAAAATTATCATTGTCTTTTTATTAAGGCAACAAAATTCATATTGTTACAAGATGTAACGCTACAATAAGTATAAGGCAACATAATTTTTTGATTAGGCAATAAAAAAAAAATTGCTTTAAGTTTTGACTAAGGCAATATATTAGTTTTAAATTATAACAATAATATTAAATAGATATTGCAACACTTTTAAGTCTTTATAAGGCAACAAAGTGAATTTTTTAGGCAACAATTTGTAATAATAAAAGCAACAATTTATTCTTTCGTTACCAATTTTATTTAATGTAAAACCAAACTCTTGTTATTATGTAGGCAACATCTACATATACATTAAAAGAAATATATAGATATTAATGTATATCTTAATTGCGTATGTACTATCAAATGTAAACGACAAAAAAATTGCATTTATATATGATATATAATTCATAAGAATTTGTAAAATTCAACACTTTAACATATTTAAAATATCAAAGTAAAAAATCACTAGCTAAAATATTCATTTGCAATATTGCCCTCCATTTCATATGGAATATAAATGAATTAATCTAAATATTAAACAAAACTGATATGTATGGGCACTCCAAAATCCTTCACGAAGTACATCCTTATCCATTCTTAATCATCACCATCCAAAAAAAAAGCAAGTCAAAATTTAAAACCTATAACATATTGTTGCAACATAAAAATATAAGACATTAGACTTAGAGATGAATTCTAAAAAAGAAAAGAAAAATTTATGGTAAAAGTGGACATCGTAGAAGTAGACTTTTCTGAAACTTATCTGCATGAAATGGAAATTGAAATTCATTCAAAATTGGTAAATAAATTTGACCTTTGAAATATTACTTGATAATGTACATGCCATTTAGTTTGTGGAAGGAAATGCGTCTTTGAATCCAAATTTGACTGCAAAGTATGATGATTTTCTACACATCTTGATCAAAGATGTCATCTTAAAAGACTAGAAGAGTGTTCACATAAGACTGCAACATTTTCTTGTTCTTGCTTTTGTTTTGCAAGTTTAAAGTCACAGAAGTCAAAATATTGTCCCTTTTACTCCTCTATAAAAAGATATTACACCTTGCAATTGATTCCATTGGCCTTCTGGGAGCATATGAGATCTGTTAAGATACATTATGATATCTTATTAATTTATTTTGGGCATCATTTGTAATTGGACATAATTGGTTATTTATGGAATATCATTATGATGAGTATTCTACCTTATGTGAGATTCCTTGAAGATAGGATTGCATAAGGATAAAATCCTATGATAGGATTTAATTGGGATAAAATCATCATATCTTAATAAGAAACATGTGCAAATTTTTTGGTGATTTTGGAGCTATATTTGGAAGCCTATTTTAATGTTAATGGTTATCTAAGGTAGTTGAATTTCTGGACTAAATGTTTTTTGGTTTTGTGTGAAAAAATGACTAGCATATGGTGACTTGGCAGCTATATTTTTGAAGATCTTGAGTTAACTTTGGCAGCGGATTTTACGAGGATTCTATCCAGATCTGGCAGTTGCATTTTCCCCTAGGTTGTGTGATTTTCTAGGTTGTCCAAGCTGCTGGTTTTGTGTGAAAATCTCCAGCAGTTTTCATGTATTTTTGCTGCTCCATTGGTTTAATATTATGGTAACGAAACATTTTTTGTTTTGCTAAGGTTTCGTGACTGTTGTGAATGAGATGTTTCAGTAAAAATATTGAAGTTTTACAATAGAGTTCTTGGTAGACAACTTCCCATTCTTTTGTTGATAAAGTTGCATTGTTAGGGGAGTTGTTTTCTATCTCAAGTGTTGTCGTTGTTTATGTCTTTATTATTTAAATCACTTGAGTTGTTTAATTCTTATCTTTATTGTCAAACTTTGTTGTGAAAATCCTCTATTGAGGTTAGCACAAGGTGGTCGTGCTATTGGGAGTAATTTACTCTCACGGGTTGTGAGGACGATGAAGTAAATCACTTGTTAATATAGAGATCACGTATGATATGTAAAATACACAAGAAGGGGGGTTGAATTGTGTTAAATTGTCTAAGTTATGAATCTTTAAAAACTTTTTGATTTTTTTGACAAATTTAGATGATTACAAGTTTAAACAATGCACTTGATTTGATGAGTAATGCAATAGTGAAAATTAGTATCTATTCTTCTAACAACAAGAAAATTAAAAAGGTAAGAGTTAGAGAATATGACACCGTGATTTATGTTGGTTTACCCTTAACCTTGGGCTACGTCCAGTCCTCAGAGTTTGTTTGAGATTTCACTATCTCCTTCAATGTTATAAGTATTATTTCTACACTTTCAGATCCTCTTCAGGTCTCTTTCACAAAGTATTCTTTATCTGCTTAGCCTCTTCAGGCTCTAGTCTTCTTTTCTTTCGAAAAGATATTGTTTGGGTTTTCACACTCACGTTACAAATGTATTTGCTCTCTTTCTTTCTTTCTTTTCTCTGAGAATATTTTTCACAGCATAAGCACTTGAGCACAGAATTTCTCTAAGTATTTTTGTACATGCAAAAATTAAATTTTGAAGTCTACGACTACAACTAGTATTTATAGCCTAAGTCTCTAACGGTCTTCTTGAGAAATCTGCTTGTCGAGTCTTATAAAGTCTGTTATTAGTTAAGTCTTGTAACCAACTCCAACTAACTGACGTTCTTAACACATTCTTCAATTACATTGACTTGCTTAGATTCGTATGCTTCGTCTGATGTTTTAGACTTGATCACTTCTTCTGATCTGTCTTATTCAGCTTTTACTTAAGTATCATCTTGATTTGATGATTTATGCCACTTATATTTATCTGCGCACTTAATAAATTCATCAAAACAGTTCACACACTTCTATTATTATTATTATTATTATTATTTGACTTTCATCAAAATCAATAGAAGAAGTAAAGTCTTCTTTACTTAACAATCTCTCCCTTTCTGATGATAACAAATAATCATAATATTATAAGATAAAAAATATTCAAACGAATAATGCAAGATGTAATATACAAAGATGATATTACAAAACTCCTTTCTACTATTCTATTTATCTATCTATATCTACCTATCTCCCCCTATTTGTTATTAATCAAAAAGATAGTTTCTTTTAGACACTTCCAAATTTTAGAAAACATTTATTGAATATCAATGCGGATTGTCTTGAGGACTTCTTCTATAGAAACATATAGAAGTGCTAATTCCTCATGAAGATCACCCATTGCATCACCTAGTGTATAACCTTTAGTATTGATTTTCTCAATGCTTTTAGCTAAGGCTTCCTGAACTTCCGTCTGCTTATGACTAGCTTTAGTCCATTAGATGAAATTCTTCAAGAGCTTCAAATTAAGGGTAGGATCTTGTAGCATTTCACTAAGTGGACGAACATACTAAAAAATAGACGATTTTTTAGGTGAATCATCTAATTCTATGATTTTAATAGAGGGTATTTTGAAAGGTGATTTTTCAATAGGGATATCAAGATCATCAAGTCTGGGTAATTTGTAAATCGGTTGCCCTAGAAGGTGTAAGATAGTTTTAACTGAAGGAATGAAACCTAAGGGTTTGAAATAAATGAGCAAATGCACAAAGGTTTCTAAGTTAAAAATGATAGCTTAAATTGTGATACTTTCATACCTTCCCTCTGATATTGAGCCTACTACCTTGAAGCTTTTGTCTTTAGTAGATTCTTCGAAATTACTTCTTGATGCCCTTGATATATGATGTGATACATAGATGCTTACAGGTTGAGCTGCATGACATACATCGTCTATGTTCTTTACTGCCGCTTGAATTTCTTCTTTTGTGAGATTAATTTCTTGTCTTTTAGGAAACTTCTTCTTCTTCCCTTTTTCTTTGCCATCTACTGGTGTTAGAATTCTAGGTTGTACATCTGGTACAATCTTGATTATCGTTCTGCTTGTCACTAGATAGATTGTATAAGGATTTTTTGTAATCTTCAACGAATATGGTTCTGCCTTTTCGTCTCGCAGAATGCTATATAATCTTCGTTCTTCATGACTTAGAAGATGTATCAACTGATCATTTACTGTTATAGGTTTAACTTGAACCTTAACTTTCCGTGTAGTAGGTTCTTTGATGATAATTGTACCTCTGTTACGATCAGGTGTTGATTCTTCTATGACCTTCATCTTCAAATCTTCTTTCTTTATCGGTTGAGAAGGGTTGAAAGTTACTAACTACTGTTCAGACGGTGTCTTCGTCTTCTTTTCAATAGTTTGTGTATTTTGTGGAATATCAGTTGATGAAACCTTCTTCTTCTGAATAGGCTTTGTCTTCTTTTGTTCTTCTACTGGTTTGAAAGGGAGTTGTTGTTGAGGCTTCTTCTTCTCAAACATTAACTTCCTTTTTATCTCTGTCTCTCTAAACGGTTGTTCTGGTTGAGTATGAGGGATAGAGATGATTGGTTTGGCTGATTGCTGTTATTGCTCTTGCTCTTTTTCACTCTCAGAGTCTACAACAAGAATCAGAACTCTTTGCTTCTTCTATTCTTGCTATCATAAGGTCTTTAATCTTGGTGACCTTCTTGACTTCTTGAGCCTTTCTGATTGGAGCATCTCAGCCTTCCTCTTTGAAGACACTTGGTGAGTTAGTTGTTGAAGCTTGCTTTCCTTCTTCTCTAGAATCGTCTTGGCTTGTATCGGCCTATCAGACAATTGGTCAACCTTTACCTTTGCTGATATTCTTTTAGACGATCAAGGTGTTGATTGTTTTTAGACGGAATATTTCCTTTCCTGCTTCGTCTTATTGAAAGCTCCCCCTTAGACTGTGCTTTCGGTGTGAAATCTTCATCCACTTTGGCTTTAATCTTGATCCCCATTTTGTGAATATTAGAGGCATTGATAACACTCTTAACATCCAGGTTTACTCTATCTCCTCTATAAAATAGGATTCCAGATGCTTTGAAAAATCTTGTTAACAGCATACCGCAAGGTAAAGAACCACTCTTCAGATGATAATCCTCCCTAGCCTTTATCATGTACTTCAGAATCAAAAATGAAAGATTAATAAGTTGGTGAGTGAGTAGATGAAACAGACAGTGTTCATCATTCATTGTCACCACGTCCTTTGATCTTGCTCTCAGTAGGATATAATGAAGAAGAAGTGAGTGAAGAACCCTAGCCATCGGAATGAGAGTTGAAGACTTCTTGACTCCTGGATTACTTAATCCATATAGTTATTAATTGATGTTGGCTTTGTCTATATGACTTTGAGCGATCCAATCTGTATTGTTAAACAATTCTGCTCCTTTATTTGGACACCCAATAGCCTCCACCACGGAATCTTGTGTGATTATTACCGACAACCCATCTACCATCGATATCAAGGTGTTGTCTATTACCTTCGCATTCTTCCATAACTCGTATTTCATTCAGATAAACTGGTTCTCAGATGTTGAAGAAGTTCTTCCATCCGATTGCCTCAATATCAGGTTCGATATTCATCTGAGCATTCTTCAAGGAAGTGAAATCGTTGAGTCTTCCATAGACAAGAGATTTTGGAATTTTCTAATCTGTAAAAGATAAACACTAAACAAAGAAATGTATTTCGCTTTAAGAAGCGAGGTTAGTATATAGAGAATTTTAAGAGAAAGAAATGAAACGAGAAGAGTTTGATGTTTAGAACAACGCGTTCGATCGTCTTTGTTGAGAGCACTCTGAACATGTAGGTTTCGAAGTTTTTCTCAAAAATTCTAGAGTGTAAGGTATTGCAGATTTTGAAATGATTGCTCTTTTTATATAGATTCTTGAAAATTTAACGTTTGTAACATTTGCAACTGATCCACCGGTAATAATGAGATTAAAACAATTGAGTAAAAGTTACCGTTACTTTTTAGTCTAAAAACTTACTACTTTTCAGCTTCTTCAGGATGAAACATCTGGATCGTGAAGTTTCAGACGAATGGTTATTTAACATCACCATATTCAGATTTCGTCTGATTTCCTTGAATTTGTCTTCACTTAAAGGTTTGGTGAAGATATCTGCCCATTGTTAATTCGTCTCAACAAATTGTAAATTAATGATCCCTCTCTGTACATAGTCTCGTATAAAATGATGTCTAACTTCAATATGCTTTGTCCTAGAATGTTGTATTGGATATTTTGAGAAATTGATAGCTCTTGTGTTGTCACAGATGATTGGAATTTAATCTTCTTGAATAGAATAATCCTCTAATTGATACTTTATCCATAATATCTGTGAACAACAACTTACGGATGACATGTATTCAGCTTCTACAGTACATAGAGCAATTGAACTTTGCCTTTTGTTTGACCAAGAAATTAGATTATGACCAAGAAAGTGACAACCTCCATTTGTACTCTTTCTATCAATCCTATCTCTAGCATAATCAGTGTAACACCCCAACTCCCGCCGGACCCGAACCCGATATCGACAGTGATACTCGGATCCGTGCCCCGCGAAGATGGCA